>JAQIXL010000200.1:0-44086 GCA_034700245.1 Poikilolaimus oxycercus
CGTCCTGGGGACCGCGTCCAGCGTCAGCGGACATGTGGGTGCCACGGCCAAGGCATCTGCCCAGCGGAATCTTGAGGGCGACGCAAAGGAACATCCAAGCCCCTATGCGCACTGTTATTTAATTGCGCCCGCAAATGTAAATTGAAATGAAATTTTTTGTTGATTTTCAATCCTTTCGCTTCTTATCGTGTTTTCACCTTTTAACCATGCCCTTTTCTTTGCGGGAAACGATTTCTGAGTCCCAAGAACCCCTTAGTGACTATCAATTCGGTTGACCACCGTCAGTAAATTCAATTATTTGCTCTCCTTAAAAGAGAGACCCCTGTCGACGATGAGAAACTTGGTTGCCGCACTCAGTTGGTTGAACTCGGGGGTCTCCCGAAGCGCCTTCACGACTTCGAGACTTTTCAGAGTGCTCAGAAACCGGCACTGAAATACAGTTTTTGCGAATTTTCATGGAGAAAAAACCGAACCAGGAGTTCCTTGAGGTTATAAACATCGGCAAGAAGAATCTTTTTGGCCATCGAAAGCGTCGAACACGAATTCAGGCAGAATTCGCATTTTTCCAGCAAAACTTCCATTCCGTATCGATCAGCAAGTTTCAGCACGACTTCAACATTTTCGGCTAAAGACTTCGAATATCGTTGAATGGATTTTTGTCTCTAACCGGTTATTGTTTTGTGAGGTGGATACAGAACCTGAAGGAGTTCTACAAATTCGGCCGCTGTCACGTCATGAAGAGGGATTTCCTATTAAATGCACATAAGAGGCGTTTTCCTAAGGGGCAAACCTTCAAAGTGCGCTCGTAGAAGTCGGAGAAGAATAGCGTCTTGAAAAATGGGGAGTTAACTGCGAGCAACTGAAAAGCGGAATTTTATTTTTTTTTTAAATGTTTTATTTACAAGATTTTTTATTTATTGTACAAACCTCACGACAAACATGCAGTTGCTGGTCTTCAACAAGTAGGACTATATTCGTCGTTTCATCCGCCGCGTCAAACGTTTTGAATAGCTTTTTACGATGACTGAAATCAAGCATAAGCAAGTAAAAACATTTCGTACAGATTATAGCTCCATTTCACTTTGATGTCTGCTTCGAGGGTGATCGTTTTTTGCTCAACAAACCCCTTTTTGATCATCTCTTTCCAGTCGATTAAAGATGCGTAGCCCCAGTCATATTCGTTGCAATTGAATTCATGTTCGGACTTCAAGCCAAGTTTTCTCTCAATCGTTTTTGCAAACCTCCTTTTCGTAAAGGCTGGCGTTGGCTCGATGAGAAACAAGTCGAATACGAAATTCCGCAAAACTTGCCCAGTTTGATTCTGGCCTAAAGAGTGAGTTTAGAACCAAAACAAGCAAACAAACGATTTCCAATTGCAGCATACGTATACGCTGAGCACCTTGGATGAGCCCTTAGGAGGAGGTTTACTTCTGACTTCAAGGCGCCTAAACGTTTATCTTTGCACTATATTGGAAAGAAAGGAAGTTGAAGTGAGCTTCAAGCAGTGACAAACTAAGGAAAGCCGCCGATAGTGACCGTGGGACCGTCGATAAATTTTTCGTTGAGCTCGTCGATGTTCTTGACGACGATGCGAACAGTTCCGATCTCCTCCGTGTACGACATTTCGTCTTTTTATATTCTGAGTAAGAAATTGTTCAACGGAGCTGCGGAATAAAACGCTACTTGGAAGAAGCTCTTGGCGCTAAACAAAACGATAAGAAATGGACGCTAAAGTCGAAGAAAGAATCAAAATGCTCACACAGCCCTCACAAAATGATTGGAGAGATGATACTTTTACAATTCGCACTTTCCTCGGCAATTCTCACTACAAATAAAGCGGAACTAGTTGAAGCCGCGAAACGATGGACGTTTTTTTTAAGCCTGACAAAATAATTTTATGGTAAATTTTCACGCTGTAGCGTTTCATGTCCAGCAAAATGTTGTCTCAACTGCCGTTTGACTCTCTGCTTCAAATTCTTCAATTCTTGGAGCCTTTGGAACTTATTTCTTTGTCCGAAACATCTCGCAATTTTCATGACTTGATTTTTGAGAAGATGTAGCTTTGCAAGCGATTCAACTTTCCCGTTTTCTTTTCTCTTTCCGATGTTCAGCAGATTTTTATCTCTTTCAATGCGAGACACGACAATTGTCCGATTTTAACCGAGACGGATGAAACCTTGTTCAAGATCGGAGAAGCCGAGTTTGGACTGCAGAAAATTTCTTCAGTAAGAATCTTTCGACCATCTACGCCTTTGTCTAACTGGACTCAACTTGTGCAAGACTTACTTTACACCTTCAATTATTTTCGCCGTTTCTATAAAATCAAGCTTCTCACTACAAATTTGCCAGTCTTCGCGGTTCACTCTCTTGTTCAAGCATGGTCACCGCCGATTCAAAAGTTCGTCTACAAAAATACGATTCAACGCTGGAATGAGGAAGAATTTCTTGGTATCCTCGAGCATTTTGCAAGGCTTAAGCTGGCATATCTGCACGAAATCGATTGCTTGGTATCTAGACGATTTTTCTTGCATCCAAAGTTTCAGAAACTGGAGGCTTTCGTAGTGATGAAATTTCCCTCAAACAGTCAATTTGGACTTGTCGTAGATGACGATCTTCTTTTACAGATTCCGACTCCTTATATTTTTTTTCGATATAACAAAGACATCGGTGACCCCACTTGGAATAACTCGCTTCCTTCAGCAATGGATCCAGCGCAAGAGAATCATCACTCATATCAAGATATCATTTTGCTTACAGCACGAAAGCGTGGAAGAAACTATTCTGAGCAGTCTACGAGATGCACAAGTAAGCGCTTTCAACGAAACTTCTTGGTTGATCTCTCGTGAAGTTGACTACGCCAAGCTTATCATGGCGTTCAGTGCTGCCTCAAATTCCTTATTGATCTCTGCGGAAACAATTTATGTCAAAAGACAAAAAAAAATGATGGTTGAAATTGATAGTAGATAAAAAGATGTGCATGACCTTATTGTTAGTCATGGCAGGATCGTTTCATAAACGGGACAGCGGGAAAATGTGGCATTGTGCGACCGCACCTAAATGTACGGACGCACAGCTGCTCCCGTCACAGCAGGGACTAGCGAACACCATCTTGCTTTCGGAATGATGCATTGCAGGAGAATGACTGACCGATTACTTAGAGATGCGAGTCATTCCAAGGCTCTCGTCTAGTCTTAAACTGTGCTTCGCATTTCAATTTTTGGCACTTTTCTATCGCGTCTTCACAGCGACTGGTCGCCGAGTACTACACGGTGAGTAAGCTCTTCCTTGTTCCACTTGACTCTTTTCACAGAAAATGCCACACGGGTCGGCGAGCGGAGAGAAGACGCCGGCGAAGTCGCATGGCCGGCATCACCACCACAGCAAGAAGGCGCACACGCCTTCCAACAAAGACCACGACTTATACCAAGGTTCTTGATTTTTTTAAGTGCAGTGCAAAAACTTTGTAAGTGAATAAAGCTTCCAAATACAATAGAATTGTAAAACAGAGAAACAAGTAAACGCGCTGAATCTAGTCGACTAATGGAGGATAAAAAAACGAAGCAGAAACTGGCAGTAAAATCTCAGGCTGGTTTCAAGCCGGGGCTGCGAATACAGCGAATGGTTTTGCTTTGAATTCAGCCTCATTCCAAAACACATTACATTGTCTCGAATTTGAATACAGACGCGCCTTGCTACACATTAATCAAATGAGCCAGTTCCAGGGAAAACTCCGAGGAGCAAGGAGAGCCCAAGGAAGCACCACTCGAGGAAGAGTCACAAGGACAAGAAGAGAGGCGCCAGTCACAAATCGACGAAGAAGGACAAGAAAGAAAAAGAGAAAGCGGCCCCGTCGCCAACGCCCGACGCAAGGAGCATCTCGGAGACGACGACGCCCACCACCGATCGGCTCGCGTCCTCGCGTCACCACCGCAGCCATCATCGTCATCACGAGAGTAAACAACAACAACAACAAACGAGTAAACAAATTGTTTAGAAGACAAGTCGAAGACATCGGTGAATGACTCGGAGACGGGCACGGCCACGACGGAGAGGGAGCAGCGTCGGCGTTTGGAGGAGGAAGAGCGCATCAGGAAGCGCAAGAGGCGCGTCAGGGTTTGAAGAAGGTCGAAGACAGAAAAGGCTTTAGATCGCCTTCATCATCATTCTCGTGCTCGCCATTCTGCTCATGCTCACGGCGATCATCCTCATCGCCGTCTACTTCGGCTACAACGCGGCGTTGCCATAGAATAAAGCGTGGTCTTCTTTGAGTCGACGGTTGTTGGAGACATTACGAGACTTTGAGGTAGAGAGAGGCAAGTGAGGGAACATAGAATGTAGCGTCGGTTGCTCATTGTTAGTCTGGGAGGATGACCTAACAATTAGGCTTGAAGTGAAAGAAGAAGTCTCAGAAGCTGAAAACGCTACAATATTGTCAGCCTGGAGCTTATAAGCCAAACGTCTGAGAAGGTGTCTCTACAGCTGCGCCCAGGTGCGCGTCCTGTCTTTCGGCCAAAACGATCAGTCCCGTGCGCTGCTCTTAAAGCAGTCTCTGTTTCGATGATTTTTTGGAGACTTTAAAAAATCAGCTAGATCTCGTTTTTAAACTTAAAACTTTAAACTTTAAACTGGCTTAAAAGCCAGAAGATAACCAACATTTACTGCAATAGTTCTAAACGACCAGGGATATTTCTCACGCAGTGGTCAGAAATGGCATAGACAACTTTGGAGCATTCGTCATAAAATGGTTATGTTACAGAGAAATAGCCGACGTACACATTTTATGATCAAATCCAACGAGACTTGAAAGGCAAAGTCATTCATTTGTTCGAAAAGGCGAGACCCTTGTCGACGATGAGAAATTTGGTTGCCGTATTCAGTTGGTTGAATTCTGGCGCCTCTCGAAGCGCCTTCACCTCATCGAGGCTTTTCAGAGAGCGCACAAACCGGCACTGAAATATTTTCTTTGTAAAATTTCATGGAAAATCGGCCAACCAAGAGCTCCTTGAGATTGTAAGTATCGGCCAAAAGAATTTTTTTGGCAATCGGAAGCGTGGAGCATAAATGCAGGCAGACTTCACATTTCTCCACCAGCACTTCGATTCCGTAACGATCGGCCAACTTCAGAATCACTTCAACATTTTCAGCTAAAAGTTCGAATTTGATCGAAAGAACCACTCTAACCGGTAATATTCTTGTGAGGTGGATAAAGGACTTGAAGAAGCTCCACAAATTCAGCCGCTTTCACATCTTGAAGAGGGATTTCCTGTTGAAAAAAAATATCAAGTCTTATTTTGTGAGGCAAACCTTCAAAGTTCGTTCGTGGAAATCGGAAAAGAAGAGCGTCTTGAAGAACGGAGAATAGATTGTTAGCAACTAAACTCCGTGATGACACATTTTTTTTACAAAATAAAATTCCAAACGTCGCGGTTGACATGCAGTTGCTGCCCTTCCACAAGCAAGATCGCATTTGTCGTCTCATCCGCCTCGCGAAACGTCTTGAAAGTTTTCTTTCGTTGCCTAAAAATATAAGAAATTGTCAAAGTTTTAAAACTTGCAAAAAAAGACCAAAAAGATTTCGTACAGATTATAAGCCCATTTCACGTCGATGTCCGCTTCGAGTGTGATGGCTTTTCCTTGCACAAAACCCTTGCGGCTCATCTCTTTCCATCCGATAAAAGGTTCGAAGCCAAGGTCGGTATCAGAGTAATTGAATTCGTTTTCGGTCTTCAAGATAGGAAAAACTTTTTGTCAATCAACTTGCACACCTTTTCTTCGTGGAAGTTACCGACTTGATTGGAAAGGAGTCGAATACAAAAATCCGCTTGACTTGCCCAAGTCGTCGATGGCCTAAGAAGTAAAAAAAATACAGGCAAACAAACGATTCCCGATTGCAGAAGACGTACGCGCTCAGCGACTTGCGTGAGACGTGAGAGAGACGAACACCCAGACACCTAAAGGCTTATTGTACTACTTTTTAGAAGGGAAGTTAAAATAGTCTGCAAGGGAGTGACGAACCAAGGTAAGCCGCTTATTGTTACGGTGGGACCGAAGATAAGTTCATCGTTGAGCTTGTCAATGTTCTTGACGACAATGCGAACGGTTCCGCTCTCCGCCGTATCCGACATTTCGTTTTCTTTCATTGCCGATAAGAAATGAATGAACGGACGATAAATTGCAGAGACAAAAAAGAAAGAGAAATGGTGTCTCCGCTCGTTGCAGTTGATCAGAGTAATTGCACTTTTGCTACAATTCGCACTTTTTCACTTTCGTTCTCAATTCTCACCATAAAAAAAGAAAATCGAAAATTTGCAAGGAAACTGAATGGAAGTGTCAACACGAGGATTCAGATTCGGATCACATTGTAAATGAATTATTGCCTTAAAAGTTCAGACAAATACCGTAGGAACAAAGTGCAGATGACTCGTATGTATGTCTGACGCAACCGAAAAAGTCTCCTGGGACGCTTTTTCGAAGAAGTGCAGCGTCCTTGTGCCCGCATCTCAGAAGCCACAACGTTGCTCGAGCAAGGAACACAGAGAGAAAAAAGCCCGAGGAGTTTGGTTCACAGGCCGGCACCCCAAACCCACTTATTGTTAGTCGAGAGAGACGAAGACGTCTCCAATTTCTTCCTTCAACACGTGGTTGCTGGAAGCTAGAAGAAGGTTAATTGAAGGAACCATGTCTTGGTGCGTCTTGGTTCCTCTTTCCATGAATGTTCTTCCAGCCTTGCCGAAAAGGTAGCTCCCGTTGTGATTTAGAGGTCTCTCTTGCCTACGGTAGTTTCGAAACCGGCGTACCTTTTTCGCAATGAAGCCGCGGCGGGAATTACTCCGGAAATGGAGCGCTCGTGACGTATTTCCCTGGCCGAGTCATGTGCGGGTGAGGAAATTTGGCTCTTCGACTTCTTGCCTAAAAAGGAAAGAGAGTAATTCTTGGACGAAGGAGAGGTTCGTCTCGCTTTCAAGGGCAAGTCGTCTCAAAAGTGGAAAAACACTTTGGCTCGTCTTCTTCTTGACGTCAAGGCTTCTGAAAAGGAAGGGGGAGAAGAGGAAAAGACCCAAGTTCAATTCATTTTTCAGGGAGGAGACGCTTCAACTGGCTTCGACGACTTTTACTTTTACTTTTTTAGTCGCGGCTGCTTCTTTGTTCTGCTTGAATGAGTCGCTTAATCCTCTTGGTGTGCGTTTTGTTTTTAGTTCAGGGATCAAAGTTGAAGGGTTGCCTTTCTTCGGTCGTTTGCGGATTTTTAATGCGCACAATCTTTTGCATGAAAATGCGGGGGAAAAAACTGCATCAATCTTTCTCCAGGCCCCTTTGTTAGCTTCCATCAAGAACTTCTAGACTCTCTCTCGGCTGACTTCTGCGCCTTTCTTAGCCTCCTCGCTTTTTTGGGACCAAGCCAGAGCGCGCGGGCAATTCAGTATTCCATTTTCCTTTCCGCCTTCTTCTTCTCTTCTTTCTTCGTCGTTCGCTTCTGCTTTCTTCCGCGCGGCGCACTAAAGTCGGCCTTCTTCTTGGTCTGCCGTTCGTTTGACTTTTAGTGTCGTTTCCTTGGCTTCACCGACTTTGTCTCTTCGTCCAGGCTATAATGTAATTGCCGGCTAACTCTATTGTGTTCGCTGCCTCGAGTCGAAGTTATTCTCGGAAAGACAGACTCGGCTGCACCTGCAGTGGGCAGAATGACTCTTGAGAAACATCGCGAACGCGCTCTCTTGTGGTCCCGTAGCGCACTTCGTTTACGCAATTTTCTCGGTGTCGTAGGTATTGTAGACTGAATGTGATTTTCGCGGCAAGTTGCAGAAATAACGGGCAAATGGGCAGAGTTGGTAGGTAATTCGGTTTCAACAGGCGTGCTTATGAAAGAGACATGCGTATGAGCGATGACATTGGCGAGATGATGGAATTTAGAAGTGACTGTCGCATTGGTTTCAACTTGCTGCATTTGAGACTTCATTCAGCTTCCACTTCGTTTTGATGCGGACGCAGAGCCGTTTTGGTAACTAAATTTATGAGTTTCGAGCTCTACTCATTTGGAAATACAGAGCTGCACTTCGTTCCGGCTTTCTGGTTAGTGAAGCGAATTGAAATGTTCAAATCAGATCAGTTTCTAATAATGTACGTCAAGCCAGAAATGAGAGTTTCTTTGCTTTCAGTTCTCCGCGGATTCCAATGCATGCCTTAAATCTGGTATGTTTCATCATTTCTCTAAAATCTGCTTTGTCTTCAGCTTTGCAATTACGCGGCCGAAGATATTGTACCTAACTACAATCTCGAATCTACTCTCGAATTAAAAATTGGTATGCCGACAATTTAAAACAGGAAACAGTTGTGCTTTATGGTTTCTCCAAATCATCGTCATTTTCGTTTAGTCAGATTAGTCGAGTTTGGTGTGGAAATTTCTGTCAAACAGTCTATCAAAAGAACGCGTTTCAACGGCTTTCTTTCTTGGTTGTCATAGCGCGTCTACACTTATTGGTCATTCTCGCCGTTAAATGCGAAACGTATTCAATTGTTGCTTACACTATTTGCTTGCAGATAATTGGAATTCCTTTGCCCGCTTCATCGTTTGGTCTTTTTGCTCTTTGCCCATTAAGCCTTGCGGCGAGCTGTTGACTACGACGCCGTCGAGGCGGCAATTGCAGTTTTTCTCCATTCCTTATTGAATAGAATTGAACTGCCACCTTCTGCTTCATCGCACATGCACGCACGTATAATATCGCGAACGAAATTCCTTCGTGCTTCGGTTCGCCTGAAAACACGCTGAGCAATGTTGAGGAATGAGAAATATGCTCATGCGCCTTTTTAATCGACTAGAGAATTTTTTTTTTCTATTCTTGTGCTTGCGTCAAATTTGTGGCGTACTTTGAGGACAGAAAAGGCAGAATTGTTTTATAAAACTGACTACAACAATTTATTTTCCTCTGACGCAACTCTTGTGACATGGCAGACAATCTTTAAACGGAAAAACCACCAGCCGGTTTTTCGCTTATTGTTAGTGTGTTTTAGCACCCGGCTCGGTTTCGGGTTCAGCAAAACACTGTAATTGTCAGCGATCCATTGTTTTGGCGTTTTTGCAAAGAACCCAGAATCCTGCCGGATTTATTCATTTAAACCATCTCAAGTTGCACACTGGAAGGGAACAAAACAAATGAATGAAAGACTAGCTGCGGCTCCTCGTGGCGAAAGGGGGAAGAAATTGTTTCTCGTGTTGCTTTCTCTCCAACGGCGACAGCACGAGGCGCCTACTTCTCTCTGTTTCTCCTACTTGTCCAACTCCCTCTCCCTGGCCGTGCAATCCAGGCAACGACAAATGCCAAGTTCACATTTCCAGCGTCCACATCGTCCCTGTCGGCATCGCTCCTGGCAGGTCAGCGGTGGTTCCATACAATCTTTAATTTTTACAAATATTGTTTAATTATCATAATTCCCAAACCTTGTTGTGTCTTATTCAATGGAGTTCCGTAATGAACAAATCCATTCACGTCCAGATTTAGAACGATGAACGAGAGCGCGGCGGCAACGTACAGTTGGTGCATGTTGCCTGAAGACCTCGAACAGGGTCTGAAGAGGCGAAGAGGCGCCCCGTGGCTGCATGAATGGTCCCTTCTTTTGAAGTGGCTCCCATTGAATTGAATTCGCACAGAAATGTGAGCGCGCGCGCTTTTAACAAACGCGCGCATGCGTCAAAGCGGGAAATGGCTCGACAACATCTGTCACACCTGTCGGCATTGTTTGCACAAAAGGGATCTCTTCTGCAAAATGGCTGCAGAAGAGCTTCCCAGTTGTCACGAAACTTTTATTCAGCCACAAAACGAGAACTTTGGTGAGATTTCCGGGTTCAACTTTTGATAGCAGCTGGAATTTGGTCGAAAAAGTCGAGGTCGAAGAGAAGAGGAAGAGTCTGGCTGGTGAAAGAGGAAGGGAGGATGAAAAGCGAGGGGACATGCTATGAATAGCCCTTTCCAGTCAACACCTGCAGACCATTTCGGGCATTTTGGGGGAAGAGACGGAATGTCGTCAGTCTCGCCGAGGCACGGGATTCTCCCGGCACCACATTCAATGCCGATCTGTTCACTGCCACTTCAACCAGCTGTTGCCGTGAGCTGTCTTGTCCTTCTTCTCTTTCTCCATTTGAATATTTCTTCCCCTCGTCCTCTTACAGTACACTTTCCTTCCCAGGTCCTTTGGCCTAAAAATTCATTCACCTCACGAACTCCTTCCTTTCTCAGAATGCCAATACCGAGAACTTCATCTCGGACATTGGACCAAGTGGTGGAAGCTGCAGCCTTAGTGCAATTAGTTGGGTTAGCTGTTTTGGAGTTTCTAAAATAAGGCGACCTCCCCTCTACCTCGCTCTCCTCGAGAAGAGAGGACGAAAACTGCATTTCTGACCGTTGGCTTCTTGGAAATGGGGCAATGAGCATATATTTTCTTCACCAGCCCCCTTTCTCGCTCCCCGTTCAAGAGCTAAGGCGCACAAAATAAGCACCTCGCGTCATCTCTCCATCTCCCATCACGAAAGGAAAACCGCGTTTGGACCTTTTGCGCATGCAAAGTGCGCGGTCTTCGGCCTTGGCGCCTAAGTGGTTCAACGGCCGCAAGGCACGTTTCGGGTGTACTGGTGTGCGCATGTGGCGTGACGCGTGGCGATTATTGGGTATCTCGACGCGTTCGTGGTGTGTGGCTGGAGAGAGCCGACAGGTGTGGTGTGCGTCGTTGGTGAAAAATAGCCTTGGGTTTGCCGACCACGTACATAGATCTCGGTCGTTGGTCTGAGGGCTGGCTAGACTGAAGATGATGGAAGAAGTCGTAATCCTGAGCCCTGGTTGGTGCAGTGCAATGTCGGCAGAGTATAATGATTTGCGCACTGGTTCAACACCCTCCAGGGCACCAATTTTTGTCTGAATCCACGATAAATAACTTTTAAGATCGGTGTTCTAATGTGGTTTTAAAATAAAGCGCTGCTTTTTAACACGAAAAAATGTTGTTGGCTTTATCCGTTCGTTCTTTGCGCTTCGATTGTTGTTTCCTCTCACTACGTGCTGGTTCCACTCCTTAATCTCTCTCTCCCCTCCGTTGATCCCATTTGATCTCCCTTTGTCATGCCGTCTAATTTCGACCTCTCGCATTTGTTCAAGGATTATTCTTGGAAATCCATCATCTTTGTGTCTTCTTCTTCTTCTTTTTTTGCTTCAAGAAAAAAACTCGAGCTTCCTTGGCTCATCAGCCTGATGAGTTAGCAAACTCTTCAGCTGCTCTTGCAGCGAAGCAACAAACTTCAACACACTCCACATCATGCGCGCCGTCTTTTTTCTTCTCCTCTTCAGCGTCTCATTTCCTGATATCGGAAGACTTTCAGGGGCTCCCATAAACCAGACGTCTCACCGCCTCCACAAAACTTTCTCCATTCAGACTTCTTTACCAATCTTTGAGGTCTTGAGTTTTAAAGTTTTGGCGCGCGCACGTAACTTTTTGAAATTGGTGTTCGTGGTTACGGTAACAGTGTTTCCATGAAGGTTCTTTGTCCAAATCCTCCAAGCTCGTGTTATCAAAACCGCTCGTCCAGGAATATTCACCGTTTCGACGAACGCTCCTATTGAATGCGAATCCAGAGCACATATGATTTCCGCTTAGCTCCCCTCTTCCTGTGTCCTCTGGCACGTAGGAGGTTGCAGCGTCGTCCTCCTCTTCCACCTCCAGAGGCCTCCTGGAATCGGGCTACGTAAAGCCTTCCTCTGCCCCCGCTTCTGCCCACTATTTACCTTTTCGCCCCCACGCTTCCTCGGAGGCAAAAATGCTTCCAAATGGTCAAGTCGCTTTTTGGGAACGTTTTTTGTGCTTGCTTTACTTATGCTTGACTTAACTCCTACCTCGTCGACCTTCGCTTGTTCTTTCAAAGTGCCTCCGAGGTCCGGGCTATTCTCGTTTATATAGTTGGTCAAGTTCTCTGAACCTTTTCTGCATTCCTCGTCGTGAAATGTTTTATTTTTAGCAAACACCCGTCCCGTTCCAAATATCCAAAGAAGATCTCGAACTCTTCCTGACGCGTCTTTTACTTGGAACTTGAGCCCTCATCTTCGAAAAGTTTTATTAGCCAAATCTTGCTCGTCTTCTCGTCCCTCGCTTTGCTTGCGTGTTGAAGACGCTGAACTTTCGGGTCGTTCGCAAAGCTCGCAAACAACTGAAGACACGCTTCCTGTGTGTCTTCATGCATTCCCGCGACGTCGTCTTCCTTTCCTCCCCCGCCTTTTTTTTGCGAGCGCGCGTGAGACCACAACAAACGCGCGAATTAAAGGCGCGTGGGCGCGCGCGGGAAAACTTTGAAAAAGTCTCTCTTGACGTCTCGGATTTCGTCTGAGACGACGACTCAGCGACGACAATTCAAACGGATCTTCGAAAGGACAGCCAGCTGAGTCATTGTAGTGGGCCTTCTTGATGAAAGCACGATCTCGACGACGGAAGGGAGAGGAAGAGAAACCCCGCATGAGAGGAAAGAATGAAAGGGTGTGACTAATACAATCAACTTCTTCTTCTTCACTACTTCTTGTCGTATTTTGCTGCTTCCTCTTAGAACGTGCAAGGGGGATTATGAGCAGGAAGAAAAGAGCCAAGTCGCTTCTCAGGCAATTCGTCAGCCTTCAGCATTTGGCGCTCTCCAATGAGAGTCTTCTCAGGCGCTCTTAGTGACCATCTGGCCCGCGCCTCAGCTTCTCCTCCAGACTAGTACGAAGAAGAGAAAAGTTTCTCTCGTGCACGATTTTTGATTCGTTTGCGTTTGCGTGTTCTCTGAAATCTACCGTAATCTCGGACTTCGAACTCTGCCCTCGAGTCTTCTCCCCCAAGCTAGAACATCGCGTGTGCCTTGTTTTTGTGTTGCATCTTTAATGCTGCTCTGGGGATATTTTCAGAGCGCTCCAGACGAATTTAGAGCCTAAAGACGTAGATGTTTCTTGACAGAGACGCCCTTGATGTCCCTCTAAGAAGAGGCTCGTTTGCTGTTTCTCAATTTGTTGCATGTCGCCTTCGTCGCCGCGACGCTTTTAGGCATGCTGACGCTCAAAGTGCTAGCCGTTCAACCGA
The DNA here is from genome assembly GCA_034700245.1 of Poikilolaimus oxycercus. NCBI lineage: Eukaryota > Metazoa > Nematoda > Chromadorea > Rhabditida > Rhabditidae > Poikilolaimus > Poikilolaimus oxycercus. Next base: position 13,081 of record JAQIXL010000200.1, read on the forward strand.
ACTTCGTCGCTGTTTCCGCGCAAATTAAATTTACATTGAGCGCGCGCGTTTTTTTTCGTGCCGTTCACTGCACGTCGTCGACTGCACCTGCAAAGCAAGAGTTTTGTTATTTTTGCCTCTCGCCTCCGATTTTTCTCATTTTGACCTCGCGCATCATTGTAGGCCAAAATGACGAGCGCGTCCTCTCGCCTCCAATTCTAATGAAAAAGGAAAAAATCACCTGCTTCCGCGCTTTATTTGAAGTTTGCTCATTAATTTGGATGATGGAATTCGTGTGTGTCTTTGGTCTTCGCGCGAAGAAATGGCTTTATTTGGTTTTCCCATCTTTTCCCCTCACATCGAGCAGTCTGGCCTTTCTCTCCCCTCTTCCTCTCTCTTGGTCTTTGCTTCTTTTCTCATGTCTTTATGAGGAAGCAGGAATGCGCGTTCGGCCTCCCTCTCGGCTGAAGGCTAAAAACGAAGAGCGAGGATCGGGGCAGCTAGGAATTATGGTAGCTTGAGAAACTGCCCTGAGGCAATGTCCCAGATCTTCTTCCCCTTTCGCAAGCTTTACTAGAACAAGGAACAAACCAAGCAAACCACAAAGAAGAGTAAGACGAAGTGGAGGCGGAAGAGGAAGAATCTTTGGTGCGAGGCCAAGGACGAAAATAGAGAGGCTCCTAGAAGACGCTAGCCTCATTAGGTTCACTCTGCCTTCCTTGATCCCGAAGAATTTTCTCCTTCAATGAGCTTTCGTTTTTCTCTATAGAGCCCAGAGCACATGATGATGTGGAGAGATCTTGGCTCGCTTTTTTGCACGTATGTTTGTCGGCCTTGTCCTCTCTTCGACCTTCCTGTTGAGTTCAGAGAACCCCTCTCGAACCTTGGAATGCCGAAGATTTCAAGCTTTCCTTTGCCCGTTGCACACCTCCGTGCACATTCAGCGACTTCATGGTGTCGGGCCGCCGTCGGCGAGTCGACCTTCTGATTTGCACTCCTGTGCTCAAGGGCAAGGAGAAATTCTTGGAAAACTCCGCGGTCAGCGCTTCGCACTTCTTTTCTCGTCAAGCTTTTTATGCTCCTCAAAGGGAGGCGAGAAGGAGGCGAAGGTTAGAATAAACAATCTCCATTTTCCTCTCCGGCGAGTGCCTCTAAAGCTACTCAAAGCCGTGATTTGGTATCGTTTTCTTGAGCAAAATTCGAAACCCAGAATTTGTCCTCGGCCGACTCATCGACCTGGCATTTCTCTATAGAAATACCCCTCATCAAGAGAAAAGAGAGAGAAGAAGGCAATGTGCACGAAGCATAGAGCATGATGCACGCGAGTTTTCTGAAAAGCGCGCGCGTTTTTTTCGTGAACAAATGTCAAGTTTCGATTTCCCCAACGTAGTCTGCCCCCTTCCAGTCGATTGGCTCTTTAGGTTTTCTCAGCGACCACGCGAACATCTGCAAGACTTTAAGTGAGAAAGAGAACTTTAACTCGAAGCGCATGCCAGACATCTGTTTTAAGTGTCGTTGGCTGACGTCAGAACTCCGCTGGCACAGATTTATCCCCCTCCACTTGCACTCGCCTTCCGGCTTTCTCTCCCCTCTTCCTTGATGACCTACGCGTGAGATCAAGATGCTCCCTCTCCCCTCCGTGTCGTGACCTACAACGAGATCAAAACCACGTGCTTTAGAGCAGATGTCATCGCTGTTTCGATGTGTTCGTTGAATCTTGTGATTTTCGCAATTTTTCAATTCTCTCGAGGAAATTAGTTAATTGTTGCAACTCCCCCGATCCCTCGTGAAAGAGATTAAGCCCGCTGATAGGCTTGAGTCATTTTGCTGGCCAATTTGAGCTGTGCTCCCGTTTTAATTTTTTTTTCTTTCCCTCGACCCTCTCGGAACCTTCCCGGAGGGTAATTCTTCTTGGGCGATGGGATTTTTTCTTCTAAGTCAACAAATTTTCTTCCTCACCCGATGCCATCATGTTTGTACAAGAAGGGGCATTCGAGGAAAAACTGCAAAGTGAGGAAATTGAGGAACTTAAAGAGCTTGAGGGCAAGATACTCTGGGTGCGGCCGAGTTCACCAAGTGGAACGTCTGGGTTTGTCTCAGTCGCCATATTCGTATTGGATCAAAGTGTGTTCTCCTTCTAAGTCAACAAACCGAGGACATTTCGTCTGCGTGCGGTTTCCCAGATTTTTCTACCTTTTTGGCTGTGTTTTGGATTTTGGAAAATTTTTCACACAGCACTTTTTCGCCTTTCCGCTTCAAAACGCTGTTCCGAGAGAGAGCGTCAAAAATCGCGCGCGCCCCGTTGCGCATGAGTTACACTCGCCGGAAAACCCGTGCTTCTCGCGCCGCTGTCGTCGTCGCCGTCTTCCTGGCTCCCCTCTTCCCTCTCCTTGAGGATGAGAAAGTTTTGGCGCTTAGGCTTAGGCTTGCACGAGCCACTTGAAGTGATGACAGAGTGGGTTCTTGAAAGTGTTGTCTTAGACTCCGAAGTAGTTTCTGTTTTGTGGAGCTTCTGCTTCCGCATCCTTTCACTGGGTGACACTCTAAGACCCCAAAACGTGGCGGCCTCCGCGTAAAAGTCAAGAAGTCCTTCAACGCGGAAGTCTTCAATGTGGGCAGTGCCCACGTCTCACAAAGGTCTCGTTTCTTTGTTTAGAACGAAATCGGTCTTGGTGGGAATGCAGGTGATGTTTTATGGAGTTTCTGACGCCTCCCCTCATTTCACTGGGCATTCAACAGCACACCTCGACACCGTAGTATGTTTCAAGGCTCAAAATTTTGCTCTAATGAACATATTCGTGCGTTTCCTGTTTGCCGTCATCCACCCAGAATTATGTGGGAACCATGAACGAGCGACGGCGACGGATTTACCTCATCCACGCGCGTGTCGCGGCGCCTCTCGCCTCCTCTCCCCTCCTGATGCGTCGTGGATATTTTTGACCTCGGGACGTGCGGAAGCAGAAAAGCGGAAATTTTATTTAGTTCTTTTCCCTTTCAACACATCTCTTCGAAGATCGTGTGCTTTCGCTTTTTGCCTTCGATGAACTCGCCGATGGCACGTTTCAAGTCGTAAAACGGCGCGCGCTGATTTGCAGTCTTTTACTCTTTTTGCTGAAGATTACGGTAGCGGTAGGTCATAAACATCCCCCTCTTGCCTTCTCCCCCGGCGATGCGTCGTTAAATGCCACGAGGAAGGGAGGGAGAGAGAGATTTTCACATGTCGAGTCCCTCTTCCTCCTCCCCTTTGAAGAAAGTAACTTCCTCAGAGGGATGACTTCGATTTGTGATGCAATGCAGGTGTTCAAGAGGAGTTTTAAGAGGGAGAAGGAGAAGGATTTTGCAGGAGGACTTCGAATTATCACACCCTCCTTCTTCTTCTTTCCTTCTTCACTGAGAAGCGTCTTTTTGCTCCTAGAGCTGCATCCTCTTCTCGTACCTGCTTTATTATGCCACACACCTACTTGCTTGCTACGTGGCGACGAGGGGAGGGGACACCCACTGATGACGTTACGTGCCCTCCTCTGTCCTCCACGCAAACAAATACCCTCCAACGCGCAACATCCGACGGCGTCATCCGCGCCTTGCTTTCGGGTCGCGTCGCTCTCCTTGATGAATATTCGAATTCGAAATCCGTGAAAAGTTTTGACCTACGTTGACGCGATGGAGGTGAGAGGTGGAGGGGAGAGACTATGACGAGAGACATGTTTTCCTTCTCTGGGAGTCCCCCGTCGTCGTCTCACCTCAGGTGTTTGGATTTTCCCGCCGTCGGCGAGCGCGCGCCATAATTTTCTTCGTGTCGCGCGGCATATATTTTGGACTCCTTCTCTCCTTCACATCCTCGGCTCTCTTTTCGTTTACTCAGAAAAACACAACGACAGGAAAATCTGGGCGTGCGGACTGACGCGCGTAGCCAGGTGTGAATGGAATACAAAATAGAAAAAGTCGCTTGAAGTCACATCGCACAAGTTTTTCAAGAAAAGATCTTTGAGAGGGCGTCTTTTCGCCTTTTCAGCGGTGCTGCTCAAATAAGCTCGCCTCACCGCAGCGATTTCATTCATTCATAAAGATTTTCTTGAATGAAGAAAAAGCAGCTGTCGGTGAGGCGTCATCTGACACCTTTAGCCACTGTTGTCGTAATACCCCTCACGGCCTTTGAGAAAGGGCACCGAAAATGCGCCTTAAGACACCTATTCAAGACGCGTTCACGGTGTGGCTAGAAACGATGACACCCATTGCGTGTTGCACTCTTCCATCATCGAGACAACACTGTCATATTCGTCCTCCTCGCCGTGTCAGGAGAGGGTTTCCCGATGTTGACGAGAGGAGCGCGACGATGCACCACATCGGCGTCCTCGCCGTCATCACTTGAGCATTCCACGCGCGACACTACGACGGCGCAAGCAATGCGAGCTATTTTTATTCGCAATCCTTGCTATTCTCGTCTGCGGAGTGAATAGAGAATGCTTTGGGAGCGGCTGTGGGACAGAAAAGGGAGGAATTTGCAAGGGGGAGAACCCCGACGGGGCTTCTCAGACATACAAACAGATGCCGGGAACGATGACGACGTCATTCCCTGCTTCTTTTCTTCTCTCTCTTTTCTAAAAGCGGGAGAGAACGCCGGGACGTGAAGAAAAACAACGGGGAGTGTGCCAAGCCCAAAATGGTCACGAAGAGCTTCCATCTTCGTCTGTCTCCTCTCACTGACGTGTCTCTGGTGTCCCTCTCTTTGCGCGGACGCGGTGCTAGTCAGTACTCCCATCCGGGTGGGCATCCCTCTCGTTTTAGACAAATCAGAGTTGTTTTTAGTTCCTTGATATTTTTGGTCGAAGTCGAGAGTGCGATTTACCGTATACCTTGAGAGAACGAACAACCCTCTCGAATTGATTAGAAATTGCAAAGGGCTCGCCCTCTCTCTTCTGATATGAGAAGGAGGAGGAGGAAGAGGCTTAGCCCCCAGTGGTAGAACGAGGGAAGGGAAGTGTGGGGGTCCCGCGGATTTCCATAGTCGAAAATGCATTTTGCAAGATTGAGAAGGCGTTTTTTCTTCTCTTCATCATTTCTAGCCCTGTGGCATCTTCAAAGACCCAGTGGTGGATAAGATTTTAAGCTGTACGTCAGTGGTCGGCTTGGTCCCCCGAGCGGCACCTCCACAAAAGGAGGATCAGCTTTTTTGAGGAGTGATGCGGAAACGCGTCGTCCTCTCTCTTTTCTCAATTTCGGGGGCTTACTAAGATTTAGAGAGACTTTCGCCTTTCACCTGCTCAATACGAAAGGAGCGGCGGGCTTTGCAGATGCAATTCCTTACGAAATCGCTTGGCCTTTATCCCCCGACCTGGGGCTTCTTGACGTAGAGACTATGAGGTCGGCATCGAGATTTGAAAAGGTGACAGATATCTCTCTCATTTAATCCCCCTATTTCTTTCAAAGCCAAGGGTCACTCGGTTGGCTTGACTCTCGAGATACGGTAGCCCGGTCTCGGGACGAAAATATAAACTTGCTTTTCTTTTCGTCAAGCGCCAATTCTGTGTATGCGCGCTCGAGAGAGGAGCTCCGATTTCCATTGCTTTCCGCTTTTTGCCCGTCCCGTCAATGAGCGTGTGATGGTCTTCGCCCTTTTGCTGTTCTTCCTCACTCTTCCTCTCTCTTGGGCGTATTTTGAATTTGGCCTCGCACACGCTTGGCTCGTCTTCTTCCTCTTCTCTCTCTTCCTTTACGTCTCCCAAAGAGGAGGCCATCCCTCGGGAAGCTCAAAGCCAAGCACCTCAATTGCATTAGCGAGGGAGCAGGGGCGAGGTCCCTCGAATTTCGCAGTCCGCGTTCTTTTCTTTGTGTTTGTGTTCGCCTTATGCTCCTTCTTCTTCTTCTCGAGGGGGAAAGCTGAGTTGTCTCGCTCTTTACTGGGAAATGAGGTCATGCGCTCTCGGCTTGTTGTGACTTGACCATTTTTTCTCTTCTTCAAAAAACAGAGAAATTGTGGCGAACCTAGTCTTCATCCAATTTTCGAGGCATGAAGATGTCATAGACTCTGGATTGACATTGACAGATCAAACGCCTACGGGCAGGTCTTCAAGGGGTCGCCATGTGCCGCTCTAGCCTTTGCCCTCAGATATGAGAGAGGGAGAGACAAGGCTTGCACTAATGAATAAAGAGCAAATGATCTTTGGGTTATTGAAGAGGCGGCCTCTAGCTGAGGAGTAAGACGGCATTTGTCACCCCCCCCCCCCCTCGTCTTATCGACAGCTACCACCCCCAAGTCGTTCGTCGCAAGATGCTGAAAGTTTTATTTGATGTTCGACTTTGAGAGATGGCTCTATCCACTCGGTTGAACATGAAAACAAGCTCGAGAGATGAACTTTTGGTGACCAGCCCTGGTCGAGAGATTGCCTCGAAGGCCAGTGAAGCAGGTGATTTCTCAATGATTGAATTCTTGTGTGTGTGAAGAGTGTCAAGAAAGCTCTCAAAGACATCTCGAAGCTCCACGATAGAGAGAGAGACTTTCAGCACGTAGTTTATGATTTTTACCGGCCAAAGTTTCTCTTTTCTCCAATGAACAGGTGCAATTGCTCATTGTCAGTATCTCAATGGAAACGGTGCCCTCGACTTTACTTCGAGGGCAGAGTCTGAGATGCGTTCTTCTCTGACTTGAAGTCAGTGTTCGTGCGTTCCCTTTCCCTTCCTCAACTCTATTTCCCCTCTTCCCTCTCTTCTTCACGAATTTGTCCCTCAGACTCGAAAGTTCAACGAGAGCGAAGCGAGGCAGATTTGGATCCCGTGGCTCGTTTTGCTTCTTCCAAGTCTAGCCGCGGGTTTTGGGCCCGAGCGTCATTGGCCGGGTCGAAAGGAGCTTTTTTCAGCTTTTCTCTCCAGCTCTCCGGTTTCTAGCGGGTCCAGCTCAGACTCCCCTGGACCCGGCTTTGATATCACAGTAGCTCCTTGCTTCTCCAGGAAAAACGTGCAAATCTGTCTCAAATCATCCAGGCTCAAATCATCCAAGCCCGGCTCCTCCGGCGCCTCGCTCGTCAGCATTTCTGATCATAGGAGCAGCCGGAAAGACGGGAAAAGGAACTTCACTGAATGACGTGTGCTTGCATTTTCCGTTTTCGGTTCAAGAGCGACTGTGTTTGGGAAGCTCAAACGGAAATTCGAGCTTCTATCTTCAGCTGAGGCGACGACGACGCCAAAAACCGGGAAATTTAAGGAGAACCCCGTTTTTCGGTCGACTGCCCTGTCGCCACCTCCGGTAGCTTCTCTCGTCGCAATGTTTTTACTCGACTAGCGGTTCAAAGTTCGTGCCCTTTTGCGTGTGGTCCGTTTTCCCGGTTCCACAGCGAAATAGCGAAAAAGCAGACCGATCTTTTGCGCACTCACTCGTGCATCATACTTCCTTTCCCAGAGAATAATTGCTTTACAATTAGACTTGCTGCCCTCTAGCATCATGCCTCTTTGAGTCTCTCTGCTTTCTGTTTTTAGGGCTAGCTAGCTAGCTCGGGCTTTTATAAGTGCGTTCAAGAAGACGGGATTCGTCGAACGCCCGATGCAAACTGACGCAGAGAAGACTCTTTGACTCAGCAGAAGAGCAATCATTTGTGAGAAGAAAAAAAAACTATCTGAGAAGTTGAGCAATTTGATGCAGTTGGTCTCTGTCTGGTCATCGTGAGGGCGGCCATCACGCCACGTAAAACCCTCTCTAAAACGACCCGCTTGCATGCAACGTCTTTGCCTTGAAGTCTTTGCCTAGCAGACGACCTGATGGGGCCCTCGAGTCCTGGCAGCACGTCTTTTCCCTCACCTCGCGTGAAGCATCCGAAGCCCCATATCGAGGGCACCCATGACGATAAACAGCTATCGGGGCAATTTTTTGCATCCTCACGCCTTTGCTCTTGCCGCTGTGAGAGAAGTCCTCCTTTTAGGTGAGACACGTGGGATTACGGTGCTAAGAGTGTCCTCCTTCCCTCTCCCTTCCTCAAGGTCAACAAGTTGTGCTCTCCCTTTTCAGTCTCATCCAGCAAACCAAGTCGTAGGCAGGAAAAGTAAAGTTCAAGTCACGAGGCTAGACGCCGTCCTCTGGGAGGAGGCGCGAGAGTCTTCCCAAGTTTTGATCTACACAATGACCGGAACATGAGGCCAGCGCGCAGCGACAAACTCAATTTTCGCTGCTTTCAAAGATTTGTGCACGCCCGAGAGATCACACTCGCCGCCGCTGCCACTTCGATGTTTGACCTACGGCCACAAAAAATATCAACTGCAGTCAAAACTTGTGTGCCTCGTGGCTTCTTTGCGCTCGCTTTCTAAAGAAGTTATGACGCCAGCCAGGGTACGACTAAAGTTTGCAAACACACCCTTATAGACACTCTCTTCGGGCGGAACCAACGTGTGTCTCGCCGAGACGACTCGCGACGGCTTTGTTTGAAGCTACTCGGGCGCTGTTTTTGTGTCTCGCCCCGAGGTCAAAAGCAGGCCATAGATACCGTAGTCTGTCCCTCGCTCGCCTCCTTTGTCGTTATTCTTTGACCTAAAAGCGCAGTCTAGTAAAGCCTGGCGGCGTGTCGGCTCGAATCACTATGGAAAGCCATCTCCAGCTGGCTCTTCGCATCGTGAACAACCAAAGAGCCGAGGCGTTTTTGCCCGTTCTCTCTGACGTAGGCTCGTTTACCGCGTGGAGGCCGAGAGATAAAGCCTCCTCGTCCACTCTTTCTCCCCCTCTCTCCCCTTTGGCCATTTTCTGCTCTTTGCGCGTCTTTTCGATGCGGATCCGAGGGATTGATGCGGTCGTTTGTCGTTTGTTTGTGAGGAGAAAGGAGAAAAGACCACAAAAGAGGAAGCCAGCAAAGCACATGCTCGAAAATGGGTTCCCCGCATCTTGTCAGGGAAGACTCTAGGCCGTCATGTGGATGATCCACAGTATATCTCACGTGCTGTCCCTCTTGAGCTAAAGAGCTGTGAAGGCGTTGGGAGATTCTCAGGAAATTGAGATTCCCTCCCAGAACTCGATCCTTCAAGTGCTCTTGAGGGTGTACATAGAGATATTTTCACTTTTTCGTCTACATCGATCATCTTGATGACATAGAGGTCTCTGCAGTGGGAGGAGGGCTTCGCAAAGGGAGGCGGGGTGTGAAGCCGCCGGCCGAGGGGAAAGGGGAGGTCCTTGTCGGGGCGATGCAGGGCGTGCCCCCAGCCAGCCAAAGCTCAGGGCGTTCCTCCTATCGCGATGTCCCTCTTGCCACTCAGACATCCTCGTGCTTCCTCTTCCTTATCACTGTACAGATCTTGCCTTCATCACTTCCTCGTTCGAGTCTTGAGACTTGAGCTTTCTCCATCGTTCGTCAGACTCAGCCGCGTCCTTTAGCCGTCGGCACACGCGGGTTTGACGCTCCACTGATGAGGCGCTTTGTTCTCGCGTGGCCTTAGTCCCTTAACGTCGGCCTTCTTGGCCTCGCGGGGCCGGAAGCGACGCCAAGTGCGTCTTTTCCAGTCAGCAGTCACTTCCAAGAACAAGACTAACCATGCGACCCCTCCCTTTCTTTTCTTGAAGATTTGTTGTGTGTTTGCCTTTTTTCATTCGCGTCATTGCTGGCTTGATGGCAGCAGAGATCTCTCCCTGCTCCAGTTCTCAATTTTGAAGCTCTCTAAGTAACCTTAAGCCTTCCCACTCGTGGTACGCGTCCCTCAAAATTGCCCATTTTTAGATCACACCCGGTCATCTTATGTTATGCAGAGGTTAGAGAGGCGGAGTAGAAGTAGATTTGACTTTTTCTCTTATTGTTAGAAGCGATACCTTTGGAAAAAAGAACTGAACTTTTTTCTAGAGGCTCACGAGACTCTCCAGCTTGCAAATAATGCACGCTGACGCTTATTCTCACGCTTTTCTTACGCCGAGTTTTCGTCGCGGGACCCTTTCAAATAGGCCCAATTCATTTGAGACGCACTTACCCAGGAGGCCGAGAGAGTTTTTGCACCCAACGATGCCCCCTCACCCCCCCCCCCCCCCCTCGGACGACGAGGACGACGCACACTAACAAACATCTCGTGCTTGAAGGTTGAAAGAAACAAAACATATTTGCCTCTAGGGGCATTTGCCGATGCGGTCTGTCACGCTCTTTTCCGGTCTTTCCCTTGCCTCTCGTTTTTCGCGCGTTTTGTTCTTGCGTGACCGCGTCGATCCCGCCGCGTGCCGATTCAATCGTGTTGTCTCACAAGAAACCACTTACCTTTTTCTTTCTCTCTTGCAGGGCAGGCTAATTGAGTAACCCGTTAATTCCACAAGAAAGAATCACAAAACAAATATGGGCAACGCGCATCCGAACGTCTCGCGGCAGTCCACTTCGTCGGACATTTCCACAGCCGGCATGGGCATGTGCCCAAGGGGAGAACGACTTCACTCCTGCAACTCGTCCACTGACTCCGAAGGCAACAACAACTCCTACCACAAGAAGTCCTATGTGAGTGCTGTGAGTTTTGCTTTTCTGCTTACTTCTTTGGCCTACTTCTTCATGCCCTAAAAGTGTTTGTCTCTTGAGAGAATTTCCGGTGTTTTTAACGCCTGCAGTCATGTGGAAGGAGAGGGAGAGGGAGTTTTTGGAAAAGAAGAAGTTCTTTGAGGTGTTTTGGTGGCTAATTATGGCAACACTTGTGAATAGTGGTCACTCAGACTCGGGAGGAGGGGTTCGAAAAGGAAATCCGAGATCTTTAAAGAAACACGGGAGTGAGTGAAATTGCCCCGTGAGGCGCCGTTCTCCTCAGACATCCACAACATTTTCTCAGAGACAGCGAAAGAGAAGAAATCCGAGAAGCCGGCCCTTGCCCTCTTTCTCCCCTCTTGTCCTTGAATGGCCAACAAACGTCCCTGTTCTTGCCTTGCAAAACGACTCAAGGCGTGCAAAGTCTCTTCCACTTACCGTAATCAGTGTCCTCTCGCTTTCTGAAAATCGCGCGCGCGCATTTTTCGTCTCGTTCCAGGATTTCAAGTACACGCTAATTTCTGCCTTGAACGGGACTTAATGACGGGCGTGGATTGCGCTCTGTGAAGCGCTTGAAAATGCGGAACATTGAACATCAGGCCGAGGGGCAAAATACACTCAAACTAATTCTGAGAAAAAGCCTTAAAACAGGAAGTTCCCTCTAAGAACGGTGATGTCTTGCAGTGCAGCGATACGGAGCAGATTCTCGCCGCCGCTGCACACACCATTGCACCAATGAAGCAGCGAAAGGTAGATCAATCTCGGTCACAAACGCATCTCTCATATTTCTAGGTAAGCCGCGCTGCATCGTCGGGCAAAATGCGCCAACGCCGACATCTGCCTGGTTTCGCGTCGTTGTCGGGCAAGGGCGACGGCTTGAATGAGACGTCGAGGACGGCCGTTTCGGATTCGTGGCTCGCCCTCACAGCTTGTTTCCCCGATCAAACAGCCATCGGACTCGGAATCTATCAGGTAACGGCTTTTAACAAAGTTCTCTGAATAGTTTATGTCCTTGAAACCAGAAGAGCGCCTTTTCCAAGGCCTCGGGAGCCGGAGAGCTTTGCACGTTTCTTTCCAGCTTCACCGGGACACGTGAAGTTGTGTGGCGTGGCCAGAGTTGAAAAGGGGGACCAGATCTTCTTGCCTCTGTTTGGTGTCTGGTGTCATTCTTCAAAACGCAAGTGGGCCCCGGGTTCACCCTAGACAACGTGAAGAGAGCCTGGTCACCCCGAGCAACAAGCCTCTCACGAGTGCCCCTGCGTGGGATGGACTCTGGGCAGTGATGTTGTCTTGAATCAACGGGACAATAGGTCTTGTCCTTCTTTCCTCTTTCCCTCTTGAAAGATTCAAGAGCTTTTTTGAACTTCTTTTTAAACGAACTTTTAAAGTCTCTCGTTATCGTAGTCATCTGATGCACGGGGGCGTTGAGGGCGTCTAAATATTTCCCCGCAATCCCATCACGGGCATTCCACTTAAAGCATTCCCGTTACTAAATATTTCTTTCTGATTGATCCCAAAAACCGAACTTTGAAGTGACGTGCGAATCTTCTCCCTTCAAGGGAGGAACTTTAGTCCTCGCGCGAGTCCGACTTTGAGGGTGCGAAGGGCGCTCCTCTTCGAGTCGACGTCGAGAGACGAGGAGAAGAGGGGGGAAGCTGGTGAATTTTGCAAACGACTCGCCGGCACGGCGCGTTGCGTTCCAGACGAAGTCTCGAGCGCTGAGAAAGCCCAGACAAGAGAACTCGGCTAGTTCAAGCGGAAGACCGCTGACGTTTTGTTCAACTGGGTGCCGGCGTCCTCGTCGACGCGAACATTTCTTCCTCACACTTTGAAAGACTCCTTCGAAGCTGGGACTTTGTGGGTGTCGTGACGTTACGGGGAGACTTTCCTGATTGGACTAATATCCACAGACTCCTCTCCTCCTCCCTGATGGCATATCCTCTTTAGCGTTCAGAGCTTCGCCTACATCCACGGGACGCCCGGGGTGGAATGGGCTTATGACGTAGAGCTCGAGACCCTCTCTCCCCTAATGGGCACAGTCCGAGAATATCATCAAAAAGACCCTCTAGATTAGACTAATTTCGGTCTCTTTGCAGAAAATCTTCGACCATGCACCGGAATTGCGCAAGGTCTTCGGCGTGGACACCGAATGTGTGCACGCGTGCACGAGTTTTCATCGTTCGGCGAAGTTGTTCGTGTCGGTCATCGAGTTGTGCGTGAGGAATATCTATAACGTCGAGGCGGAGATGGGACCTGTCCTAGTAAGCGAAGGCATTGAAAGGCTTCTAATACGCGGATTTGTAGGTGATGTATGGCCGACGACACTATCATCGAGAGGACCAGGGCTTCCGAGTTCATTACCTTCCCCTCTTTGCTTCGTGCATCTGGGAATTCATCGATGAGAACCTACCCGAGGAGGCGAGAGACGATAACGAGAAGTCTGGCTGGCAAGCCCTCCTCACTTTCCTGTCAGCGAAAATCGCTGAGGGAGTCGAGCTCGAACGACAACGCACCAGCAGCATAAGACGGAAGAGCATTCTGTGATATGCTCATTGAGAGTTGTATTATGTAGTTATTTAGTTCCTTGAATAAGCAGTGTACATGTTGTGCCAAGTTAACCCCCCGTGATACAGTATGACTTGTAATTCTCATGAGTCTTTTTCACTGGAATGTCCTTCTTCCCCAAATTGATGCATATTCCTTGGAGCTTTTAAATTCAAGCATTTGGATGTTCTTGTCTAGCTCTTCATGAGCCAACCCAATTGTTTAGAAACACCACAAAGAGAGAATTGAGATATATGTATTGTTGTGTGCAAGTACAGGCCCATTTACGGGTATATCACCTTGTCTCTAGTCCTCACTCGAAGCACTTGTGTCTACAAAGAAGCATATATAGAAACTTTAAGACTGATTTGGAGACAGAAAACGAATAACAACAGTGTCCTCCCTATTCACCTACTCAAAGCTCGTGTACCTTACAAGTTAATCCGGTTTTTCTCCGTCTTCTCGCGTCTTCGTACTTCTTTTAAACGTGTCCCCCCTTAATCCTCTCGTTGTGCATGTGAGTATTATGATTGCCGAAAATAAAAATTCCTTTCATAATACGTCGTCAACCGAAGGGAAACGAATGAAAACATTATATTAATAGAAAGTCATCACCGGGGGTGTAGGGCAGAGGGTTATGAAGACTTTGGACGCCGTTCTATGAACACATTGACTACGACAAATCTGCAGCTATTCTCATGTTTCGACCTTGTTCTTCAAGTTGCAGACTCTAGTTATTCCTCACACTGACGAGAGAGTCGAACTTTCATTGACGAACTTGTCTTCTTGTCTCGTCCGAGGAGCATTCTTCTTGAATCTCATGGATACGTGGCTTTGACGAGAAGAACAAAACAGAATCTTGGAAAGGGGGAGAGGGAGGAGAGAGGGGATTCCACTTTTTGTTTAGTCTCATCCGGTCGACGCCCCGTAGAAGAGACGACCGGACCGATGCCCTAGAAGGAATACCACCAAAACAAGAGTTCTTCTCCATCTTCTCCAAGGACCTCCGAGAGTCTCTTTTCCCTCGACTCAAAGCTCATTTCCAATGCAGGAGGATGCGTTGTCAAGTTGTTCAGTTCTTAGCTCCCTGCAGGAGAGGCAAATGCATCATGTTTACTTCAGTATCTGTTGTCTCAAGATAAGTAGCGGGTTACGGTATAATTTACTCCCCAGTGACTATGAGTAGAAGCGGTCCTGGAGCGAAAAGCAACAACAAATGAATGAGTACTTTCAGGATTGACACCATCACCCTATTTTCCTCCTTCTCTCTTCTCCTTCTTCCCGTCTTCGTCTTCTCGGCTCGTAAACAAGAAAAGGGAAAATGCAAATCTTCCGCGTTCGGTTCTCCTTTTCTGGAAAGAAGCAGCCTCAAGAAGGTTGTGCTTTGGTCTTTCTTCTGGTTCAGAATTTTTTTTTTCTGCAAAACGGCACTCAAAATGAAAAAGAGAGAAGAGAAATTTGAGACATTGAAAGGGGAAGCAGAATGGACATAGTGTGTGGGGGCATGTGAATGGACAGATAAGAGGTCGTCTGAAGAGGGCAACGAATCTTGTTTCATGAACAGCCTCCTCGCTCGTTTTCGACGTTTGACGCAGAAACCTTGACAGGCATCAGCCATAGTGACCTCGGAGGTTAATTTTGGCTGTATTTCTCTATTCCTTGACAAGAAGCTAAAAGAAGGCATCATTTGACAACGTCTAGGAGTCACCCTAACAAGAATACCCGAAGACCCTTGAAGAACAGACATCTCTCTGAAAGGGGACCATTCCCAAATGATCAAAAATCCCTCTCCCTCACGGATTTCGCCCACCCCCCCCCCCCCCCCACCTTGGCGACATTATTTTCCTTAGTTGATGAATGTTTTCTTGCCATAGAAAAAGTGGAATTTCATTCTGGTCTCGACGCCGGTCGGACGGAGGAGGACGAGAGAGGCGTTTTGAAGACAATCAGCAAGGGATCGGGCGGGGGATGCCACAAAAAGTTGTCGGGCGTCCCCCCGCTCGAAGGCGACTGCGGGGGAGACGAAGAAGGAGAAGAACGCTTCGACATCCGCGGCCATCCCTGACACTCTGTCAATGTCGACGCTCTTCCCCACCCCCACTGTCGACGACGTCCACGGACGCGCCTTCTCCTTCTCCTTCTTCTCCCTTCTCACGTCGGGATTGCTGAAGAAGCAAAAACGTGCGCGAGCTTCCGGGAAAGGGAGACACCCTGCACGAAGGGGTGGAGATGGAATATCTGCCTGCAGGCGACCCCTGCAGGTCTCTCTCTCCAAGGATCAAGACCCACGTGCGACGCATGTGGGAACGGTTTGCAGATTGTTACAGTGGATGCTCAGAGAACAACTTCAAGCAAGTGGTACGGTAAAGTCCGTCCACTGTCCACAATGCTTCTCCTTCATCAGCAATCATTTACGTGAGCAGGCGGAAAAGGAGAAAGAAGAACCCGAAATTTGGAACAGCGCCCAGAAGCAAGCGTACTGGCGCGCTTGTCTCGAGCAAAACGACAATCGCAACAAATCAGAGAGCGAAGAAAGAAAGAGAAGCGTGGAAAGCTCTCGAGAAGAAGCCAGTCTCGCTTTCCAAAACAGCCCCCCTCGCGGTCTTTCGCACACAGCTAGCTCCATTCAAGGCTATTATTCATTTTCTTCTCTTTATCTTCTTTTCTTCTTCTTCCGATCGTCGGTCTCGATCGTTCTGCTTCTCTTCTCATAGGGACAAACTGACTAGTGAGTCTCGCCTCCCTGTCTCGAGCTTTTTGCTTGCATTGAAAAAGTGACGAAGAGGAGAAGTTTTTGAACCATGAGGACAGGTTGTTTTTGCACTTCTTTTTTTCCACCTTGAGGGTCCTGTCTCGCGCTCACCACGAAACACGAGAAAAGAAGAAACGCTGGAATTTTTCTCAGCCGCCACATCTTTTTGTAGATTCTTCCCTAAAAGTCTTTCAGGCTGTTTCTCGATGAGGACTTTTGAGACGAACGTTAACTAACAAGCTCGTTTTTCGCAATTTTCATCCTCGTCAGCGCGCCCTCTTGAGATTTGTATTCATTCGTATTGTACATTCAGGGTTTGTCTCCTCTCTCCGAATGTCGGAGATGGTTTCGCAATAGAAAGTGAAAACGTCTCCTCTTCTTCTTGAAACATAGAATCCCTTGGATGAACGATCAAGGTCAACCCTTGTCGAGGGGAAGGAAGATAGGTGCATGCACGCATCTCCTCGCTCACTAAGCGTGGCTAGTTAGACGAAAGTGAAGGTGCGCAAAGCGATGCGGATCCAAGGAGGAGGCGCAGCGGCCTTAACCCCTTGAATTTCGCACGGCGGATCTTCATTCTGACGTGTTTTGTCAGAAAACTTGTGGTTCGTTGGACTCTTATAGTTTCTGGTGCTGTTCTTCTGAGAATGAGAGCAAGTGCATAAGAAAAGTCACTTCCATAGCGTTTATGGGAATTGTCTTTGGGCTTCGCAACGAACAATTAGCAGGAAGTCTGGACGTAACCTCAAGCAATGCGTCAGCTTCCAACTACTTCGCCTTCCTTCTATAAGTACTTGCGGTTCCAAACAATAACAATCCCGGTTTATTCGAGTCTAGCTGGGGCCGAGAGGCCCGGCTGCGTCGTCGTCGTCTCCCGTCGTCGTCTACGCCGTCACCTCCCTTCCCTTCCTCCCTTCGAATAAATTATTTCAATGTCAAAAAAAAAGTACCCGAGTGCTTCCCCTTCGTCATAGTTCGTAATTGTCCCCTTCAAAGTGTCCACGTGCACCCAGGTAGAGGCGTAAACCGCGGGGACGGGCGCCGTGAAGACCCCCTCGGACAAGCGTCGCCCGCGGGCTTCCTCAAGTCAGCTCTCTCGGTCTTCTCCCCTTCTCGCGCCTTTTTCTTGCTGTGGTTGGGTGGACCAGAATAAATGTTATCGCAAGGAGAAGCGGCAGCCAGCTCGTCGTCGTGGTCAGTCAGTGAAAAGGGAGAGAGAGAGAGATGGAGGAAAAGCGTGAAAGTGGCCGTCTCTCCGCAAAACACAGAGAGTCTCGCTCGTCTCCTTCTCCTCGTGTTGAAGAAGCGTTATACGACAAGAGAAGAGAAGAGAGAAGGACGGGACCGAGAGAAACGAGCCGCATGGCCAACGACGACACGCGGAAAAAACGCGTGAAAAGGCATGTGCGGGCGCCCGAAAACCGCTCGTTGAGAAAGAAAAACGACTCCTGAAGAGGAAGCGAGAAGCTGATCAGGGGGTGTTCGTTTTGTCGGGCAAGAGGATTCGAGGGGTTGACCAGGCTGAAGCTCTAGGTTTGCTTAGAATCCAAGAAGAGCGCACTTTCTCTATTAAAACAAGAAGTGGATGCTTTGGAAACACTTCGCTGTCCGCGACATTCGTCATAAGCAAGCTTCCTCCTCTTCGAAGATATCATCTGTTTCTGCCGAGACTAGCAGGAATCTTGCTCTCGAGACACCACAACGGCGCCTACACCACGTCGGCGCCCCTCTACGACGTCTTGTCGGTGTTGGTGTCTTGCCTCTCACTCTCTTCTCGTTGTCGTCTTCACCCTCGACGAGCTCCTCCTTCTCCTCCTCGCCCGCCTTCTTCCGAAAACGTTGAAGAACCACGATGGACGACTTTCAATAACGTGCTGGTCACATATAAAAGACGGGCCGAGGGGCGGACGAGAGCAGACAGTCAGTTCTCCTCGGTCTCCTCCCCAATTCCCCTCTTACAAAGTGTGATGCTTCTACGAGTGGTCACTGCCTTGGCCTTAGTGGCGGCGCCCCTTTATGCTATTCCCGTCGACAACGGTGTCGAAGGAGAACCGGAGATCGAGTGCGGTCCCACTTCTATTACTATCAACTTCAATACGAGGAACCAGTTTGAAGGACATGTCTACGTTAAGGGTTAGTTCTTATTTCTTCATTATTGTTTTGAATCTTCTTACCGTAGTTTTACGTTGCCAATATGAGATGTTTTAGGACTTTACGACCAGGAAGGCTGTCGATCGGATGAGGGAGGAAGACAAGTTGCCGGCATTGAGTTGCCTTTCGACTCCTGTAACGTGGCGAGGACTCGATCGCTGAACCCAAGAGGAATCTTCGTCACAACGACCGTCGTCATCTCCTTCCACCCTCAATTCGTCACGAAGGTCGATCGCGCCTATCGCATCCAATGCTTCTACATGGAGGCGGACAAGACTGTCTCAGCCAACATCGAAGTCTCGGATCTGACCACCGCTTTCCAAACGGCGATTGTGCCCATGCCGATCTGCCGCTATGAGATCTTGGACGGAGGACCCGAGGGACAGCCCATCCAGTTCGCCACCATCGGCCAACAAGTCTACCACAAGTGGACCTGCGACTCCGAGACCACGGACACTTTCTGTGCCGTTGTTCACTCCTGCACTGTCGATGACGGAAACGGCGACACGGTTCAAATCCTCAACGAAGACGGCTGCGCTTTGGATAAGTTCCTTCTCAACAACTTGGAGTATCCCACGGATTTGATGGCCGGCCAGGTGCGTCTAGATGTTCTTGTGGAAGTTTTAAATCCAGGAGGCTCACGTCTACAAGTACGCCGATCGTGCTCAGCTCTTCTACCAATGCCAGATCTCCATCACAATCAAGGAACCGAACGCCGAGTGTGCCAGGCCGGAATGCACCGAGCCCGCCGGTTTCGGCGCCGTTAGCGTACGTGTTCAGTCCTTCTCTCGTCTTCAAGGAGCTCTCACCCTCCTCGTCATTTTCCGTTTTCACGCACTTTCGCTTTCTATTCAGAGGGGGAGCTACAAGTGTCCACTTGAGTGAGATCATTGAGTGTCCTCTTATAGACGAATCCTATTACGCCTGGAGGTGCCCGATCCGCGGGAGGCGGTGGAGTGCCACCACCCGCTGCTCCCGTTGCGCCAGTCGCTCCCGCTGCTCCTGCCGCACCGGCAGCTCCAGCTCCAGCTCCGGAAACTCCACCGGCAACTCCTGAAGCTGCTCCTGAGGCCGCTCCTCCAGCCGTGCGACTCCTCAAGAAGCGTAGCGCCGACTTTGACAACACCATGGATGTGCGAGCCGAGCTCAGCACTCTGGATATCAGCAGTGATCCGGTGAGTGAAGAAAATCTGGAATCGGGGTGGAGGGGGAAGACGTGGTCGAACAGGGAAAAAGGAAGGAAGAAGAAAGGGCATCTTGGATTTCTATCCGGGGTCTCACCTTCTCTCTCCTTCTCTCTCTCTCCAATTGAACAGTGCAAACGGGGTAGATGACCAGGAATCAGCCTCTCCGTGTTGTCACGGCCCCCGAGGGGGTGACGACGAACGCTGACCGGGCGGAAGTTTTTGCACACCTTTCCCTTTTTCTTATCCCCTCACACTTTCGCCGACGAGGTGTTCAATCAGCGGGCGGGGATCTCCTCATTCTCCTCCCTTCCTCGAGGCGAAAGGAGGAGTTGACGTCATCATATTGTTTCCCAACTTCTCAGACCCGTTCCAGTTTTTGCTTCAATTAATGACACCATGAGGTGCACGTCCTCAAGAGATCCATGAACTTCAGTGAAAGTCTTTGCCTTGCAAGTAGCTCCGGGTACATGTGCTCTTGTTCCCTCGAAGAGTCCTTACAAGACTCCCTCTTTGATGACTCTTCGTAGAACCTGCTTCTCGTGAGGGACAACAAGAGAGCAACAAGAGACGATTTGAGAGGGGATTAGAGGGGAAAGTCACTTTGAGCAGGCGTCTCAGGGAGGCGAGGAGTAGCGGGCCCCCGGCTGAAGAAGAAGAAAGTGAGATCCCCGATCGACGCCTCAAGGCTCAAGAAGGCGCGCACTCGGCTCCCCCTTTGGTGCGACCGGGTCTTGTTTTCCCCTCGAAGGACGTGATTCTCTCCCCTTCCCCCTTTCTTCTCCTTCTCCTCCTACCCTTCACACATCCTCAGAACAAGATTCCGCAGACGCCTCCGAGGCTCTCGTCTAAGCTAACATAGGATGACTCAGAATCGCATCAAGCTAAGCAAGACATGAGACTTTACAGGAGTCCGGCCTGCCAACGGCCCTCCGGTCGTCGGCCCTCAGCGGACAGCGCACGGTCTACGCCATCAACGATGGCATCTGCATGTCGCCCTTCGGCTTCGCGCTCATCGTCGGCCTCTCGATGGCCGTCGTGGCCGGCATCGTCTCCGTCGTCTCCTATCTTCTTCGGGCTCAGCGCAAGTGCTGAGAACGTTTGGCTTTCGCTGTCAATTTCAATAATTTATACCGGTCTTTTGTTTGTAACTTATTGATTGTCCTCGTTGAAGGTGCAATTTGTTTCTTTCTCTTCAAAGTCTTGACCACGTATGACGGTCTTTCCCTCTTCATGCCTCTTCACTTGTCTTTCGCCCAAAACTGACAGCTTTCCCAAAACTTTAACTCACTTTCACTCTTCTTGAATGACATAAGGCTCGATGCAATCTCTGTCGTCTCCTCAACTTTCTTCATTTGGGGAGGTGAACTTTTCCCCTCTGTCACTTTCTCTTTCGATCCCCTATCTGAACCCTTCTCTTGCCCTCGAATTGTAAGAGGAACGGTCAGCGCGTCGGCGGTTTCGTCCACTACGCGTCCATAAAAGTTTTAATTAACCCCTCGGCGGTGCCCTCAGATCATCGGCCAGGTCCTGAATCTCTTCTCCTCGCAGGGAGGACCATTAATTGCTCTCGGAGGGGGTTCAAGAAAAACCCCAACGACAACGATGTTTGAGGCCCAATAAGATCCTCCTCTCCCTCTCCCCTTCCCTGTTAGTTCTTTGGGAGGATTTATGGAGGCTCCTCGTCAGAGGGAGAGACCGGGGAGGCGAGGCGAGGCGCCGGTCCTCCTCAGGGCGCACCAGCGGAGATACGGATCGTCACCTCGGGGTGGGAGAACCAGCACTTTCACTCACTGCGACCGGCGTCGAGCCTGACTCAAGCTTGGCTTTGACAATGAGGCTGAGGTTGACCAACGGTCTCGCCTTCGTGCTCATCAACGACCGTCCTTCACATCCAGAAAGGCTTCCCACTCATCCTGAAAGTATGCGGAAAGAGATGGAAAGCGAAAGCAAGGAGGTCTAAATCGAGAACCAGTCCCTAATTTGCGTTTAGTGGTTTCGGCCAAGCAAAGCCGCGATGATGTGCTGAAGAAAAGGGCAAAGGCTGTAAAAGTGTGAAAGCTTTCTTTCATAAGAGCTCATCGTGAAGCTACAAAGCAGAAAGAGTTAGAAGCTGGAAGTCTTCTTTGCAGGCCGATTTGCGAACGTGCAGTCCGACGGTCAAAACAACCCCACACAAAGCAATTCCGACAATTTGCGATCATGACCAGAGAAAGGGTGGGTGACACCCAATGTTTTCGCTCTCCTTCCCCCATCCTGACCACTTGCTGAAGATAAAAGGAAAAACCATGCAGGTTTCTTTGCTGACTGTGTGAGATTTCACGCCTCTTCTCTCTGGCCATGAAAAATGAAGATGAAAGCAAAGAACCAAGAGCGGTCGAGAAGGTGGAGATCCGCTCTTCTCACGCCTTTTTTTTCTCTTCTTCTCCCAGTTGCGAGGAGAAAGAAGGAGCTCTTCATCAAGATGGTGCAGGGAACGTCGAGCATGCTCGGCTCCAGAGTCTCCACTGGTCATGGTGGTTGCTTGCTTTGGTGTGAAAGCAGAAGAAGAAGAAGGCGAGAAGATAAAGTGTTGGTCCTGGTCTTGCGCTCACCATTTTTCCACCCGCACGCGCTTGTTTCGAAGAGAAATCTCTCTGCAGCAGCACTGTCCCCTCGCACTTTCCATCTTTTCCCTGCAGGTTTCACGCCTTCTTTGAACACGAAAAATTGGTTCTAGTTAAGCCGACCCTCGCTAGTAAGGGCTCAATTGAAACACATTTAGACAGTGTTTTGAGCATCTGAGCATCAAGGTCTAGGATCTCCTGACGCCGAGGCATGCTAGGAATTCCCCCAAAAGAGACGTCACATCCGTGGTGTCGAGACCGAGAGTGTGCCCTGCGGGTAATGTTGTTTGCTCGTCCCTCATATTTCATACGTCGGCGATTTATCGCCCTTCCGTCCGTGTCCGTGAAGTCTCTCTCATGGTGAGGGTGGGAGAGGGAGACTTGAAACAAAGCCAGAGCGGGGTCCCCCTCGACAAGAAGAGCGAAAACGACGAGGCGGCGATAAGGCCGCCGTCGTTCCCCTCGCTCCTTCTCGATCTCAAGGCGCCACGACCACCACCTACCCCGCCCTCCTCCCAAGAGGGCGCCGAGAAAGAGAGAAGACGATGTGGGACGGGGGAGACTCGAGATCGCCCCAAGTATAAAAGCCTTGAGGGCGGACCCCGACGAAGCACTCCTCAGGCACAGCCAAGACCATGTGGGTCCGGCTCGCACTCCTAGCCCTCGCCCTCAGCGGCGTTTCTGCCATTCCTGTCGATAACGGTGTTGAGGGAGAACCCGAGATCGAGTGTGGCCCCACCTCGATCACGGTGAATTTCAACACGAGGAACCCATTCGAGGGACACGTCTACGTCAAGGGTCGGTCTTATTCAAGTGTTTATTCTTCTGCCTATTGAACTTTTTTGTTTCTCTTACCTTTCCTTTACTCCTCATGCTTTTAAGCTTCATTCTTTTAACTCTTATGCCACTTTCAGGACTCTACGACAAGGAGGGTTGCCGCTCCGATGAGGGTGGAAGGCAAGTGGCCGGCATTGAGTTGCCCTTCGACTCCTGTAACACGGCAAGGACGCGCTCTCTCAATCCTCGCGGAGTTTTCGTCACCGCCACAATTGTCATCTCCTTCCATCCCCAATTCATCACGAAGGTCGATCGCGCCTACCGCATCCAGTGCTTCTACATGGAGGCGGACAAGACCGTGTCGGCTCAGATCGAGGTCTCGGATCTGACGACCGCCTTCCAAACCCAAGTCGTGCCCATGCCCATTTGCCGTTATGAAATCCTCGATGGTGGACCATCTGGACAGCCAATTCAATTCGCCACTATCGGTCAGCAAGTCTACCACAAGTGGACCTGTGACTCCGAGACGGTCGACACCTTCTGCGCCGTTGTTCACTCTTGCACTGTTGATGATGGAAACGGCGACACGGTCCAGATTCTCAACGAGGAAGGCTGTGCCCTGGACAAATTCTTGCTCAACAACTTGGAGTACCCAACGGATTTGATGGCTGGACAGGTGGGTTTCGTTGTTGTTACGGAACTTTTAAATCCAGGAGACTCAAGTCAGTCTCACCCACTTGTTTTGCTTTCGTTTCACTGAGAGAGAAAGGGGCTCCCATCCCGATCGCGGGATTTAGTCGCATTACGTTTTTTTCTCCTTCTTTAGTGACACAAAGAGTGTCTCGTTTTCTAGAACGAACATTCATCAAAGTGATTCAATGATAACAAAAAACGACTTGGGAGAACTTTTTCCGTCTTTCAGGAGGCTCACGTCTACAAGTACGCCGATCGCTCGCAACTCTTCTATCAATGTCAAATCACCATCACCATCAAGGAACCGAACAGCGAATGTGCACGTCCGCAGTGCGCCGAGCCCACCGGCTTCGGAGCTGTCAAGGTGCGTCAAGGGAAGAAGGCGTTGGGGGCGCGCAGCTCTCGCTCTCGTCGCATGGGAGGAGAGCGAGAACCGGGCAGAAAACGGGATGAACGGATCTCCATAAATCACCCAGCGACTTCACCCGCTCACCCGCTCTCGTAGGGGGGGGGGGGGGGGATGAGGCGCGATTGTCGGCCCGATCGAGAGCCCCACGCGTCCACTCTCTCACCGAGGAACGGGTTCAGGCGGCCGGAGGTGCTGCTCCCGCGATTGGCGCTGCTCCTGCAGCTCCCGCAGCACCAGCCGAGGAGGCCGCACCACAGGCGGCGCCTGCTCCCGATCAAGCCCCGCCGGCGGTGCCAGCAGAGACTGGCGAGCCTGCAGCTCCCGAGCAGCTCCGCCTTCTGAGGAAGAGGGCCGCCGAGTATGAGAACACCATGGATGTGCGAGTAGATCTTGCCACTTTGGACATCCTTGAGGATCAGGTAGTAGTTTGAATGAGGAGGAAAGAGACTTTGAAGGATGCCGACCTGTCGTCGGACCTCCGCACGAAGGTCCACCCGACGGCCGATCGCCAGGTCATGTACGCAGCGATGTCTCGAGGCATCTGCATGTCGCCCTTCGGCTTCGCCCTCATCTCCCTGGCCACGATCGCCTCGGTGGCCACCATCGTCGCCATCGTCACCCGGCTCGTTGCCCGACCCGGCAAATCCATCTAATACCATGTTTTTATAAGTTTCACTAATATGGTGTGTATATGGTAAGCCTCAGAGGCCAGCTAACTATCTCTTTCACCACAAATGACTCTTTTCGTGCAATACTGCAACCACTTGCTCTCTACAATGCTTCGCACAAAACATTTAGCTCGCTTTCTGGGTAACCTCGTAAAGGCCGCTTAGTCTCAAAAACGAAATACGGAGCTTTTAGTGCCAGTCGAACTTTT
Organism: Poikilolaimus oxycercus; assembly: GCA_034700245.1. Classification (NCBI taxonomy): domain Eukaryota; kingdom Metazoa; phylum Nematoda; class Chromadorea; order Rhabditida; family Rhabditidae; genus Poikilolaimus; species Poikilolaimus oxycercus. The sequence goes on from JAQIXL010000200.1 coordinate 37,510, forward strand.
CTATCAAATAACCCCTTATAGAATCGCTTCTAGAAATTCACAAACTGAAAAATTTCGCAAGCTTTATGCACCAGCCCTCTTTCGCTTGCCACACTGCTGTCTTCAAGTTTAGCCGCTAGATTTTTGTTCCTTCCACACCGAGTGTGTCACTGTCTCTAAAGCGCGTATGTACACTGTCTTTCGGTAACTTCACTTCTTCCTCTTCTTCTTCCTCTTGCCATGCAATCTAACTCACAAAACTTTGCAATAACATATCGGTTATGTGTTTCGGAACGAGAAAAAAAAGCTCACAGCCCGCAATGTCTTTCATGTTTTTTCCTCTTGCCCTTCACTTCGCCATAATTTCGTGCACTTCCAGTGCCTTCTCCTCTTTTTCGATTTCCTCGCCTATCTCTTGTCGTCCGATTGTTTGTGAAACATTAGAGAGAACTCGACGAAACTCATGGTTCATCGAAAAAAAAAATCATGACTCTTTCGCTGTTGTTTTTCACAAAGTTTTATTTCTTGCTCAAATGTTCTTTGAGCCATGTGGCAAGCCCCTATTAGCCAGACTCTCTCTCTTTTGTTCACGAACATAGTGCCGTAATAAAAAGGTTGCAATGTTTTGACTAGCAAAGACGTTCCAGCTCATGAGGTGCTAGAAGTGAAACATAGAAGAGACGAGAAGAAGAAGAAAAAGAGGCAACAAGGATTCACTTTTGACGCCTGTGCTTGCTGTATCAATCTTGTCAAATCGACACGCACACCCGCACAAAGCAAACGGCGCCTCTTGAAGCGGGTTTGGAAAGCTTCCCAGCTTCTCATTGGGAAGAAAGGGGATTATCAAAGTGCGCCCCGTTTGGAACCACCAGCCAAAGCACGAAGATAGTCAGAGGAGGGGAAGAAGAAGCTGGAAAGGTCTCTTTCAAGGGTGAAAACAGCCAAAGCATGAAGATAGGCCATAGTCGGAGGAGAGGAAAAAGAAGGAGCAGGGTCTCTTTCACGGGTGAAAACCACCCGCCTCTAATACGACGACAAGCTTGGCTTCGTGCGATGCCGCTTTGATGAATGGCGGTCGTGAAATCCAGGGCGAAACGGGACATCCAGATGAATCCAGAGGTGCAGCGGGCAAAAAGTGTTGAAGTGGAGGAGTGAAAGCTGGCAAATTACGGCCTCGCCTCTTCACGACGGCAGAAAAAGCGAGAAGCAAAAGTTGTGGCGCGCGCGCCATTTCTGCTTGCGCGCGCACGCACGCGCAAGTTGACACGACGAGATCAATCGAGTTCTGTGCTGCGGTGGTGCGGCGTGTGTGGTGGGGTGCGTCTTCTCCTTCTTCTTCCGATGCTCATTTCGCGTACGCGGTCGGGTTCGTGTGGTTTCCCCCTTCCCCGCTGCATTTGTACCACCCGTTTGCTTACCGTTGCTTTGATTTCGTTGCGAAAAGTTGTTTGTCTGTGTTTTTGGAAGAATTTCTTCGTTTCCTTCGATTCAACCAAGTTTCGGTTCCAGCTTGTATCTTTCTAAGGCGTTTTGAACCAATGTGCGGGGGAAACGCGAAGAAACGTGATATGTTAGAAGCGCCGAAGGGCGGATGAGGGCTATCGATTGCATTATTGCGCGTTTTCTTCGATTTCGACGTGATCCGATCTTGTTAGTCGTGCTTGTTTCAGTCCTGACGACGATGATCACGGAGGACTGGGAGTTGCAGTCGACGCGCTACTCGACGACGCGCTTCTGTGGCGAGACGGTGCGCACGAGACGTGCCGCGCAAGTCGTTCGCGACCTCGCCTTCGTCACGCTCGGACTTCGGCTTCTCCTCCTGCTTTTTGCGCTCGCCGCCGGTTAGTCTCGCTTTTCATTTTCTTCAAACCAAAATGCGATTCGCATAAATCGCTTCTTTACATGTTCGTCTTACAGGTTCCGAGGGCGACTTGCCGATCGCAGCATGGTGCGGGCATTGTGCGATCGTCTCCCTGCTCTGGCTCGGCATCCGACGCGACAACATGTGGTAAGTTGCCGTGGTTTCGGTCGTTTTTCCTCCTTCTTGCTTCTCCTTTGTTCGAGTTCGTCTTTGTGGGCTAATGTGAACTCAATTGTTTCGTGGCGGTTCAGGTTGATCTTGCCGTACGTCTTCGCTGCCTTGCTTCGATGCGCGGAGACGTTGGTCTTTGTGGCGGGGTGCGTGCAGGCCGTCGTCAACGTCGACGCCTACTTCGGTCGCCTCGTCCGCAGTCTTCTCAGCAAGAAAGCCGGAAACGCCAAGGTCGGCGGACAACTTTTTTTTCTTGACACAATTTGCTTTTTCTTTCTGGTTTCGTTTAGTTTAACAGTCGTTTACCGCTAATTCCAGTGAAAGAAGAAGTTGAAGTTGTGGTTTTACAGGAAACACAGGAAGTGGAGGACGAGTTGGCTGAGGCGGTCCGCCTCTCGGGTGTCGTCTTCGCGGTTTTCTTCGCGCTCGCCGCCGTCGCCGACGTGATCATGACCTGGATCGTCTACCGCTACTTCCTTCTTCTCAAGGCGACGCGTGAGGCGGAGGTGAACCGTAAGGCGTCCGCCTGCCCTCTGCCCGTCATCACCTTCTCAAAGTGCTAAACTTCTTCGGGTTTCTTCTTTTCCATTTCCACATTGTCATGCTTCTCTTACTCTTCTCTAACTGGTGCTCTCCTCCTAGCTTTGCTTGTGTCTTCTTACAACATCCCTAATGTTCTCATTTACCTTCTCTTGACTATAAGTTCGGATTCGGGTTGCTTTTCTATCACGTGTGCTATGCAGCTGGATTTTTGAGAGTCCCAACCTTCATTCGAAGTAGAACAAGTCGCGCGACCTATTGCATGTGTGTTTACGTGCCTTGGTAAGCTGTACGATAAAGCTAATCAGGTTTTCTTCCCCTCTCTTCATTGCCCCGTTTTCACGCGTCTTTGCGTCGTCGATGACGTCGTGCTTTTTGCTTGAAGCTTCTTCTTGATTCGAGAAGAAGAGGGGCAACAACTAGGCACAAAATAGAAAGTGTAGCCTATAGCCTAGAAGTTTGAGAAAAGGTGTGCTGGTTCTTCCATGGAAAAAACATCGACAGCCGAAACCAAGTAGGGTACGGGTTCTGGTTGACAGCACAATGTGCCTTCTGTGGGTCACGATCATTTGTAATCATTTACTTTCTCATCCATCTTCATCATTATGCCACGTTCTTTGTCCTCAAATGAATAAGAGGGAAAAAGATTCAGGACAAGAGGACAATAGAAACTTTGAGATCATTCTTTTGGGAATCATTCGGACCGTCACTGACTACACAATAACCGTGTTTCGTATACAAACAAGAAGGTACAAAGAGAAAGTGAAAAAGTGAGGTATTGCTCGAGAAGCTGAGCATACGGTAGGCCTTATCACTCGCCCATGTCCGTCGACGTGGACTCACGCGATTGTTTTGACTGTGCTCTCGCGGGTTCGACTGACCGTTCGGACTGCGTCTTCCGACGAGTTGTTTGAGTCGCTGACTGTGGCTGACTTGTTCTGCAAGTTGGCTTGTTGTTGTTGTTGTTGTTGACAAACAAACAGTCAACAAGTAAACAAAATAGGTAAACAAGGAACTCACTCGGAATCCCCGACTCGAGCTCCAAGTGACTTTGCGATGCAGACCCACCGCGGAGAGGAGAATACGACGTATCTGAAAGCCTGAACAATGATGCTCGGTGTGTCGCGTCTTGGGTGTTTTCGGCTAGAACGCGTGCGAGTGCCGCGCGCTTTGTACCCTTGACAACTTTTAAAAGGCTTTCGAGGATGAAATTATAAAGGCTTTTTCCCGCTACAGTAAGCCCGAAACATGCATTAAGACATTTAGAGGGTGAAAAGGCCATTTTGTGCTCGATCGTAGGATCGCAACCAACCTGGAAGTCCGTGATGAAGGCCAGAATTGGATCGATGATGATTCGAATAAGCAGAGTTAGCCGAACAAACGACAACCACATCATCATGTCATTGAAGTTGCGCTAAAAGACGGCCTTTTGAAACAGAAAATAATAATAAATAAATAATATTGTAAATATTGTAAAAAAAAGCTTGCCTGGAAGTAACAAGGATCAAATCTGGTCAAGAGCCATATACACCAGAACATGTAAGGAAAGTGCAGGGTTGCAAAGGTGGCCACGTTCAGCGCCAACTGCAAAAAAAAAGTTACAGTCAGTCACGTGCAACTAACCTTCTTCAACGGGAAGCGTGTTCGACCCTTGCGTTTTCCCTTCTCTTCCTGCTCACGACGCTTGAAGGAGTTCACGAATCGCTGCGCTCGCCGAACGAGAATCACTAAAAGATCAAAAGTGTAAGTAAAAAAGATCAAAAACAGGAGGCGCGAGGTGACTGGAACCAACCCGTGGCGACGAAAACAGCCAGCGTGAAGCAGTAGACGATAATTGTGAAGAAATTCCGTACACGGTACATGGTTCGAAGGCACGTTTCTGCTCGGCAATCGGAGAGCTTCTGAAAAATGGGAAATACTTCTTGATTTAAAAAACTACCGTACCTGAAGGAAAGGAATCTTGACCACAGCCGTGATGGAGAGCATAAACCCGACAATAAACATGAAGACCACCCAGCTAAAAGATTATCTTGCTAATTGTCGGGCACAAACCTGAGGACACAAAGTTTGATACATCTCTTCATGGTCACCCATTTTCGATAATGAAAAGGATAGGCGACGGCGAAGAGCTTCAGGACACTGAGAGTCACATACGATATCATCGCTGACCAGAAACTGCCCGAAAAGAAGCAATCCATGAGTGATACAACGTCTCTTCTAAAATAATTACCAATTTTTTTAAATTAATAAAAATAAAACTAACTTTACATCGTCGAATAGCAGCACGTAGCCGACAATGAGAAGGGCGGTGATGCAGGCGGTAAAATCGCCAAAGGCTCGATTCAGCAACAGGATATAGCATTTTCGACTACAAACTTGCACTTTGTATTTTTTTTTGTCGAACATGAAAGGACCGTGCTTTGTGATGACCCGGTTTAGTGACGTAAGCGTAGATAAAAACAGGTCGCATACCTCACTCGACGCGCCACAATGGCCTTGTAGACGGCGAAGATGAAAAACGAGGTGAGGAAGAGACCGAGGCTAGCGATTGGCAGAGTGATCCAGCCAAAGTGTAATCGGTATATCCATTCAAGGGTGTGTCGATGCTCTTGCTGAAAGCGGAGTTTTTACTTTGAGATGGAAGACCTTGAGCCCTAAATCTTTTTGGAGTTCCAGAACTCTTCTTTTCCCTTTAGCCTACGGATAATCGACAATCCCAAAATCTTCTTTGCACGTGCGTCAGCAACACGCGTTCGCAATCATGTCTTCTATGACGAAAAAGAACTTCTTTTGTAGAGCACAAAATAAACGATGGTCTTCCACTTTCGTCCCAAGCGTCCACAACAAGAAGAGGAGCGTCTTTCTATTGTCGTTCTCCTCGCTTCTCTCGAGTAAAGGACAAAATGCCCCTCTCCCTCCCACTCTCGTGCACGAACATCGTACAAACGCACAAAAGATCGTGCGCGCAGCGTTTTGTGAAGGTTTTTTTGCCAGCATCGTCACTACTTCTCTTTCTTCTGCCCTCCTTCCTTGTCCGTCTCTCCTCTTTGAGGTAGAGGCGCTACTAGTTCGTCACAACCGGTCACCACCTTCAACCCAAATCTCCCCAACCACATGGACGCTGAGCAAATACAAAACAGCCTTCTTCCCCTTGTGTATTACCTTAAAGGGGAACTCCTTGGGTGAGTCAAAGACTTCAAGACGAGACAACAAGCTACCGTACCTCCATGAGATGGAGTCTCACGTCCATGGACAGGTTGTAGAAGCATTCCGTCCGACCCGCCGTGCTCATCTTCTTTCTTCGTCTTCTGGACAGAAAAAAATATTTGCTTGTTTTTCGCGCTTTTATTTGTTCTTCGATTTTATTCCAGGCGCGACGAGCAAACTGACAAGCGACGCTCGCGATTCCGCGCGCGCGCCGAAACGAGCATGCAATTTTCGAAAAGACCAAAATGAGGAAAGAGGCGAGTGTTGGCCGAAGAAGAGGCAGGAGGAGGGCGAGGCAAAGGGAAGAGGAGGACCTTGCAAGTGGAGAAGAGAAGAGAATGTTTTCGGAATGGTGGCGGTCTTTTGCACCAAAACGCTCGCCGAAAGAGGAGGAGAAGGTTCTGGCCAGCCCCCCACCGAATAGACCGCGGGCACGCCTTATTTTTGCGCGCGCTCGAGAGCCGTGCGCGTTGCGTTGCGGACGCACGAAGTTTGGCGAGCAAACGCTTTCAGTGGAGACTAGGCTTCGCTACTAAGACTATTGTTTCTAACCGAAATGGTCAAGACACATGGACGACTTAAAATGCACAGCATGAGAGTCCAGCTTGCTTCGAGAGGTTCTTCAGAAAGCGTTGGCTTGGCTTCGAATGCTCCAGCTAGCTTCGAGGGGTTTTTCAGAGAGCTCTTGGCTTGGCTTCCAAGTTCGAGGCCCATGGGCGACTTAAAATCCCCAGCATGAAGGTCCAGCTAGCTTCGAGGGGTTTTTCAGAGAGCTCTTGGCTTGGCTTCCAAGTTCGAGGCCCATGGGCGACTTAAAAT
>JAQIXL010000201.1:0-43855 GCA_034700245.1 Poikilolaimus oxycercus
ATGCCGCCGGATGCCGTTTTCAGCCGCCGGTCGTGCATCTCCGAATTACGCTTATGATGCGTGAAGACGAACGAGAAGGCCGGCGGCATCGTGAAAGGGAGACGGCCGTCTCCACCGATTTTAGAGAAAGAACAAGAGGGAGACGAGACGAACCGCTTAGAAGCTTTCCAAAGGAAAACACTCGCAATAAATGGCGCCATCATCTTGAAGCGCTGCCTCGACACAAGCATGACCCCCGTGAGTCCCATTTAGAATGCAAAAAAGGCTGGGGCTTTACTTCCTAACGGCAACTTTGAAAGCAAATGTGGCTCTTGCGGATGCGCCATTTCCAAAGATTGAATTGCGAACTATTGAAAAACTACTGAGGAGTATGGCTTGCGCTGAAGGCACCGATCATGCTTGTCAGTCGAGAGGATATAAAAGGAATCTAAGGTGTTCATCACGGTTGGTTTCCGGATGCACGATTTCAAATGAAGCGCAAGGCAGCACGATAAGGGGATATGGGCCATGTCACAGAAGCTCTTATTGTCTTGAAAGCTTGTGTCTTGCCTTCGAGCCTCCAAACCTGACCACGGCTGAGAAAAAAAAACAGTCGAAACAATGAAGCGCGTGAACACTTCGTGAAACAATGGGGGCTTCGTTGGCTATAGGAAATAAAGGCTTACGGTTTCCCCTGAGTCAATAAGAAGAGCGGCGCAAGCTTCAACTTTAACACATCTTCGAATTAGAACCCAAAGCGGCTGGATGAAGAATTTGACCAAGAAGGAAGAGCAAGAGAGAAGGAACAAGAGATGCGCCGGCGCTAGGGAGAGAAGGGAGAAACGAAATTGACAATGGCGAGGTGATGGTGCCTGGTGGCCGTAGCCGGCGGCGCACGAAGCACAAGACATCCGCCGCGCCATGTTCACTCTAATGCGTTTATCCTCAGGGCCGTTGCGCGCCCTCTCTTTCCATTCTGGTTTCACTTTAATGCAGTTAAAATTTCCCAAAACCGCGACGCCCCGGAACGTCACGGCGACCTTCTTTCGGATCACAAAACCTCTGAAAGCAGTAGAAATAAATGATTGCCTCCGCAAGTTATCAATTTGGGCGATGGAGAGGACTCGTAAGGAGAGGGAAACTGGCAAGGCGGTACTTATGTATGCAATGACAAAGACTTGAAGGCGGCTGAAGGAAAAACTGGACGTGTTCTGTCTGTGAGGAAGAAGTTGAAACTAGACAAAACTTGCGACGGATAAGGCGCTCTTGACAGGCACATGCTGTGTTTTGTTGAAGATTTGATGCTGAAGGTTTGAATCTTCCCCGTGGGGCAATTTCGAGGGCACCACGAAAGGGGCTCTCCTCAAATCACTGGTTGGTCAAGTGCTAACCTACAAACAAGGTCCAATGCTTCTTCGTAATTCATCTTTGTCTTCAGTGACTTCTTTCATTCGAGCAATGTATTCGAGGCGTTGCGCGAAATCGTTGATGGTAGGAATGCGATAAAGGCGAGAAGCGACGCTCAAGGGCCATTTACTCGCTTTCGAATGTGGAGCACTCGCCGCTCTCTCTCCTCGCCAACCCTCAGCCACCAGCACACCGCCTTCGCCTCCTTCTGCCACTTTCCGCGCTTCGTCGTCAAATTTCACCGGCAACCCAAAGCCTGGACTGGAGCTAATAGAGGTGAAGTGGCTTTGGAACGTCTCGGTCTGCTTCTGCACGCAGTGTGTGCGTTCTATCATACTTGGCCTAATATACGGCTGTGTTTTCCTCACTTGTCGACTGGTTACTCCGCGAAATGAGGCTCATGTGCCGCCGTCGTCTTGTGCAAAATAACCACTCCGTCTCCTTCCTCTCCTCTCTCTTCTGAAGACAGAATGGGTCTGACGCGCGCGGACGCGGCGCATCTGAATGTTTCATTTTATACTCGCGCATTAACAGATGCGTCGCCGAGGCCGTGCATTCAGGTGCCTTGGCGTGGAAGAGCCGAGAAGAAGGCGGCGATGCACCGCCCGTCCGATTCGTCCTTCTCGTCGCCCCCGAACGCCGCTTCGTCATCGTCTCGTCGACCATGAGTTCCTGGAACTCTTTCCTCTTTCCGGTACTCTTTATTTCTTGTGCTTATTTTCTGGGACAAGAACACAATTCTTCACTTTTCAAAATGATCCATGAGGCACTCATCGAGACTCAAGGTGCAAAAAAGAGGAAAAGGCGCTCAATTTAGCGTACGTTTCGAGGAAATAAAAGGGCGTGTTGAGTAGGCGGCAGCGTGCAACTCAGGCTCAATAATCCTTAAAATTAATGACTTCAAGCGCATTGCGTGTAAGATGCAGCGACGGGTGAGTCGTGTAATTTCCTTCGAAGTACAAAGATCGTCGGCAAAGAAAGAGATGGAAACATTGGCTGTAGACGAAAGGAGGAGGCTATGGGTTAATTTCAATTCCGGCCGTCCGCGGCCACATCGCGTGCCTTCGTTCCGGTCCAACGGTCGGCGACGAATGTTTTGACCGTTGTGCTGCTGCATTCAAATCAGTGTCTCCTTCCTTGCTCTAATCGAAAGGATCCAACGAAATTCGCCCCACCCACGTGCCGTTTCCAAAAAGGCCTACTTTCAGCCGCTGCAGCCGTGCAGACATTTTGGACAAAGAGGGGTTGGCAGCGACCTTTTCGGTTCCCTCTCCCTCTTCTTGCCTCCGCCCTTCCTCTATTCTCCCGAAGTTTGCGAACATGGCGTTATTGCAATATCTCTGTGACACCTCCTTCGTTGAGGCGTCTCTTGCATGCTTCGCTGGATGCTCTTTCATCAAGCACCTCATTTCCTCTTGAGCCTCCGGAAGATCTCAGGTGCTCTTGCAATATCTCAACGTATTTCCCTTGCTGCGTTCTCCTTCTTGGTCATGTCTCCACCCTCACAGCCGACGGCAGCTCCTTGCTTGACGCGCTTTAATTGATTTCGCATAGCGAGTTATGCACTGGCGTTTCTTCTTCTTCTCCTTCTTTTGCCTTTTCTTCTATTCTCATGCATATTTCCTCCTTTTTGACGTCGGGTGACTGTTTCGATGAGTTCGAACTGGTCTGAATATATTCCTTCCGAGATCGAAGATCTCTTTGGTAAGCTCCATCTCCTTTCTAGCTCACGTTGTTCGTATTCTGGCCTGAAAATTATGCTGCTCATCAGGCTTTGTTGCAAGTTGCGCACTCCCTTTTCCCCTTTCCAATAACATCCATGCGTTCTCTGGCTGTCGGCACTCGGCGCCAGTGGCTTTCTTCGCATAAATAGCGCTTGTTAGGGGCTTGACGCCTGGTGGTCGTCTCCGACGCCCCTTGACGCTTGTTGTACCAGACGCTCGTGTTCCACCAGTGCCACCATTCTCCCTCCTCGTTATCTTTCTCACTTCTACACCGTCGTTCTTGATGCGTGCCACTACACAGCAGAGACGTAGTTACAAACAATTAGGCGTCCTCTCAGTCGACAACGGAATCCAAAAAAGCAGAGAAGGGGTTGTCCCAGTTGGGTTGAGGGAAGAAGGGGACGAAGAAGAAGAAGGACGAAGACGGAGGGAAGGAGCGAGGAGCGCGAGGGCCGATTTGGTCGGTCGCCGCTCTCGGCCGACGCTCTCGAGGGCGACAAGCCGATCTGCTGAAATCCGGTGGTCGCCTCGCGGCGTTGCCGTCCACGCCCGAGAGAGTCCTCCAAGCTCGACCCGGGAGCAGAGTGACTCGACGCCTTCTCTATCTTGCGTGTTCCCACCAAATTTATGCTGCCATTCGTCCGTCTCCTGGAGTGCTAAATCTCTTCGCTGCGGCGGCCATCACTCCAAGTGGACACTCGGTGTACTCCACCCTCTCTTTCAAGCCTGCACTCTACTTCCAACCCAGTTTGTCCTTCCTCCAACAACTTTGCGTATCCGTTGTCAAATGGAGAAGAAAATCCTGCAACACGCTGCGACAAGGGCACAATTGGTAAGTACATGCCCATTTTCATCTACTGATCCGCCTTTTTTTAAATTGCGTCTTCGAATGTCTTATCTGAGTTCCGGGAACGCGGAACAGGAGATCGCCGTTCGCTTCTAATGAACTAAAAGATACGTTGCGACACATTCAGGAAGCATGCGCCTTCGTTCGATCTTCCATTGGGGGAGGGGGGAGACGCGGCCAAGCTAAGGGCTGACAGCCAGGCAGTCTCGGAGACAAGAAGGCGAGGGGAGGCTCGCATGTCTCCCCGTTTGCTATGCGTGCACTCCCTCCTGGACTTGCACGTCAAATGTGGGTTGAGCAAGGCGCTCCTCTTACTGTCAAGGGGCTTTGTCTAATACAAAGCAGATCATTGTTGTTAAGAAGTTTCGTCTCTTGAATGTAACAACGTTCCTTTTCTTGATGACTATGGCACTTTCAAAACATCGTTGCTCTTCCTAGTCCGTGTCGATATGACTGCTCGAAAATTATGGAAGGCCGGTTGTGTGCTCTTCTTCACTGGCATCCTTGATATCCACCCCTATTTCTCCTCCACCACCACGAATATAGATCTCTTCTCGCTTCTAATTTGCTTCCGCGAGCGTCGGCCCACTACTCTGCAACTTCCTAGAGAGTAGCCAACCTCGTATTCCGCTGACCTTCTTCTTCTTCAACTTTAGAGTTTCTCGTAGATCTTGCTCACGGCCATCTATTTGTGTGGCATCGCCTTCGCAAGATGCCCTCTTAGAACATCCAGGAATATTCTCCGAATATTCAACGGGCAAAGACTAAGAAGTGCGTGTTAAAAATGCGCATGAGCGAGGAGATCAGGTCACACTGATCTGTTATCCACCTCGTGGCCGATTCGCGGAATTCTAAAGGCACATGTCATTGTATAAGGGACAAGTAATTTGTTAGGTCTTTCTCATCTCGTCTCGTGCTGTCAATGATGGACTCGCCGCTTTTTCTTCACCCTGGTCGAGGCCCGATATTCTCGTGTGCGCGACTACGAAAACGAGAGGTGGCTAAAGGCAAGGGAAAGAAAGGGGAGACACTTGTGTCCGGGCGGGGAGAGGAAAAGACTCGGGTCAGTCAGGTGAGGCTCGACTCCCTCAGCCAGAAGCAGCTCCAAGTCCTCCATTTATGGCAACCTCCTTCACCTTTCAGTCACAACGAAGAAACGCATGTTTCCTGGGCTCTGCGTAAGGATCAACGACCCGGGCCAGTCTCCCACTTATATATTCTCGTTCCCCCATCCTCATCAACTTGCCGCACACTGCATCGCTCGCACTTTGCCCTGGCGCCTTTTCAAACTTTCACGTCTCGGACTCGAAATAGAGCTTTCAAGGATCTGGATTCGTGGCTTTTTATGCGCAGAATCAGACTACATTGAAGAAATGGGTATAGTGCATGTTCTTTATCTCGTTGAAGAGAAGCCCTCAATTCTCAACGTTCCTAATCCTTCACTTAGTCTTTCATTGCCATCCTCCCTCTCTGTCTCCCTCTCTTCACATAGATGAGAATCGCCCCAAAACGACGATCTCATATGTACGTGCTCGGCCAAGTGTGAAATGTGAGCGTGTGTATGTGCGCGTTGCAGGGCTACCGCCCGTTCGCCGGCAAGCGGATGGAAACGCGGACGGGCTCGGTTGGCGACTGCACCCAGCTGCTCGCCTTTCGAAATCCACAAGCCAAATTTCGACGTCGGTATGTGTTCAAGGGGCGAGTCGTGACGGCAGCGCCGTCGCGGACGCCACTGATGGAATCCCTGAAAGGTCCCCGGAGAGTCTGAAAAAATGGAAAGACTCGATCCAGGGAAGAGGGCGAGTTGAGAGAAGAGAATCCTGCTCGTGACCGACGCGGAGGGGGCAGAGAGGGTCTCGGAGACTGCGATACTCATTTCCACACTGCTCTCCTCCCTCGCCCTCGTCCCCGGGAGCGTCGACACGTCCAGCTCCTCCTCCCATCGCCCCTGAGTATCGGCGTGTGTGTCGTGCACACATACAAAGAACGAACTTCCGTCCTCTCCGCTACTCCCTTTTCGGGCTCCAGACACAGATCTCCCCCTGAGCCCGGGCTTCCTGGAATCTCTGGCAATCGCCTGGAACAACTAAATTCACTTGTCAACCACGGAGCCATTCAGATCGACCCGGCGCCGCATCTCCAATGCACAACGACTCGCCGACTTCGAGGCTTTCATGAACAAAAAGTAAGTTCTTTCCTATGTTAGACCATAGTGTTGTCTTTGCTGAAAGATCTGGATTACAGCGAAGTAGCCAAGTTGGCTCGCGCATTTATTGCTAAGATAATGCCTTGAAGTGGAAAATTTGTTGCGGGAAGTAAGAGCAAAGCGCACTAGGCTGCGATGAAAGTGTATGCGCAGCGTCACGAAAAGTGATATTGCAACGCGGTAGACGTGAGCATCCTTCGCGTCTCGCCTCGTGCAAATGCAAATGAGCATAGATGTGATCGCGTGCTTGAATGAGGCTCGCGTAGTTGCAAAAAGAGGCCAAGCGGATTCTTGAAGCTGAGGTCGCCCGGGGAATTCAGAAGGAACTTGAAAAGGTCGAAAGATGAATGGGCTGTGATCGTCGACAAAGAAGTAAAAGGCAGCTCCACAAAAGGCGTTGCCCTAGGACTTCTTGGAATGAGTCAGTTAATGGCTGAGATGTTATGAGCTGGCGCGCAGGGACTTCTTTTGGTGATTCGAAGCCGACGCCCGTCCGAGTCGGCTTTGATCCGCTTTAGGACTGCGCTAGAGGATCTTTCAGAGATGAGCACCAAGGCCGACCCATCTCCCTCTATCTTTCTCGGTGCATTAGCACTGCGTGTTATTCAACCCACATTCTCTTTCCGCAGACGGTAGATTTCATCCTTGGTCTCCGGTTGTCTACGAGCTTCGAAGAGTGGCGGGTGTTGGGTTGAAAACGGAGAAGGGGTGCCGAGACGCACACCCATACACACACACAAACATGCTCGCCTTTCTCCGCTTCGTTTCTATGGCTGTGCCTCGGCTTTTCGAACAACGTGGAATCCGTTCGCACAATAACGGCGCATTCCGACACATAACGCTGAACCAACACCGCCGGCTATGAGGCACGACTTGCAGGTGCTCAAAAATCACGTGAAGGGTGTTAGGCAAGCGCAGAATGATTTCAAATCGGGCTCTTCGTGACAACGGCGTAATGCAGATGTCATATTTCTGGGAGGTTGACATGTAGCCACCATTTCGTAGCCCGACGTTTTCTTCGCGGCTCATATCAGGAAGAAAAATTCAGGCGGCCTTAGGAACGGATGAAAAATCTTGATTGCCTTCATTTTTATCTGGCTTCTTCGGCCACTTTTCAAAGCAGCCAAGTCTCAGTGCCCGAAAAAGGTTCCTAATTATCCTAGGAATTCTTTTCAAGTCTCTGTATCCATCGTGGGTGCGGGCTCTCTTCCACATGCCTTCGACCTCCTTCAAAGACTCACTCGGGGAACGGAAATTCGTTCGTCGTTCAAAACAAGGAAAATGCTGCCGCACGAACCACGCATTGGGGCTTTCCCGCGCTCTCCTCAAGGCCAAACAAGGGAATTGGCAACGAGTTGCCTTTCCGCGAGGAGGCAATGGCGGCAGCGGGGCGCGCGCATGCGCGTGGCTAAGCGATATCAATTTCGCGCGCGCCGTATGTCACCCCTCACGCGCAAGAGTCACACTCTTGAGAAGCCCTAGCGGCCATTTGCCCCCGTGTCCATGCAAGGGGCGATCCAGGACAGCCAAGACGAGCACGCCGAAGCAGCAGAGTAGCCTCTTGTCCGCCCGGCTGCGCGCCAGCTCCGGCCCCGCCCCTCTTGGAGCCGCGCGAGTTGTGGCAGCGCCCAGCTTCTCAGCGGACGGCGTCCCGCGTGCTTTCCCGTGCGGGACGATGAGCTGGTCAGGGAGGGAGCTGCCGCCGTCGACGGTGAGCGCGCGGATGCGCAACGCGCACGCGTGGGCTGGCCGACAGCTGAGTCGCGCCCAACAACTCATCCGCTCCGTGTCCGTCTCGTCGCCGCCCGACCCTCGCGCCGTCAACGCACAGTAAGAGATTACTCGCGTGTATTTTTCGTTTCCTCTCCTTTGCTTTGCGTAACGAGATTCTTAATTTGCGAGTAGCGCGCCTGCGCTCTCCTGATTTCCCTCCGCCGCAGCTTCGATCTCCTTCGATGCTCGCTCCACGCTCTCCTTTCGCAGGTTCCACCGACGGGGGACGCAATGCAAAAACGCTAAAAAGCGAAACAGCGGAGGCCCCGGGGCGCCGCTGCTGAGAATGTGTCTCGTGGGCCTCCGACGGGCATTTTCTCCTCGCGCGCTCTCTCTCCGCCATCGGTCTCCGGCCCGGCACACTGGCTTCGCGCGGCCGCCGGAATGTCGAGCCGACCGAAAGCGAACACGCGGAGGCAGGAAACGCGCTCGTAGCAGCTGTATTGAAGCCGGGGTTGGACAAACTACGCTGAGTACTATGAATGGTGAAAGGCCCTGTGTCGTCGCACCGCTTCAGGCCGCTGCTGTCCATAACCACTGATACGTGTAATGGATGTGTAAATTATTCAGCGTCGACAACCTAGCGAGGGGTCCTCTGAGAGTGACAATAACGGAAGTGCTCGCCCATCGCTTTCCAGAAACCTTTTTATCAAAAGAACGGAATAAGACTGCATTTGAGGCGGACAATGGGTGACAGCTCGAAGGGAGCCGCATAATGCACTCATAAATCTTGCTCATAATAAGGCATCTTGTGAGAGTTATCCATGCGCTTTACTGAAAGTGAAAGTGCCTTGCTTGTTGTCCGCATGATTTCTGCTCTCTAAGCGTTTTCCTCTCCTTGTCGTTGGTAGGTGAAGCTGTCACTCCCGTCGCGTGGTTGTCCTGCACGACGCACGGGGAGTGAGGAGCGCGGGCCGTCTCGAACATGCTGCCATTTCAAGCGGCAACGTAATTGCGTCTTCCTCCTCCTCTTCCGGGGACAGCCATAATTCCTTGGTGTCTCTCAACCTTCGCGGTTGGAAAAGCGAGCAACTACAGCGCAGTGCAATCCAACTTTGAATCTCCAAAAGCGACCATGCAACACTTTAGTTGGAGAACCTAGGGCGTTAGCATTTTTTCGCAGAAGGCACTGACTTCAAAGCACAGTGCTTTGACGTCACCTAGCATATGCAACGCCACGCAGCCAGGGGATTCTGCATTCGCGCCACTTTACAGAATCAAAAAATATCATCATCCAAGCGACTAGAAGACAGAATGTGTGCAATGGCTAGATCCGTGGCCTTGGAGCTTTCTGTTTTTGTGCTTTCCACGGATCTCCCGTGGCGATCTGAGGATTGAGGCGAAGGCTTGGGTATCGGGGCTGAAGATGTGGAGCCGACCGAGAAGAGGAGAAGGGAGAAATATCGATGCTCCTCCTTCTCTCGTCTCACGTCTTGTTCCCGCTCCGTCGCCGCCACTGCCGCTGCTGCTGCCTGGCATCTGCGTGCATGCGCCTTTTTTGCTTTCCGCCGCTTCCTTCATGAGAACAGTCGACAACACGACATCCGTAGCTGCAAAGAAAGCAGGTCACGAAAATAAGGAAGCTAAGATCTAAAGAATGAAAGTCAAATGGAGAAAAACAATAAATAACTTATTGTAATACAAGTTTACTTCGCAACTTTCGCCTCCAATTGTGAAAGAGCAACCCTCAGAAGAAAATGGCCTTTCTAGTCTTGCTATTCGGACGTTTTCATTGCGTCAGCGTAGGGATGAAACGAAGGAAAAGCACGCTCGTCGACGAGTCGTCCACCAAATTAAGTTTCGCAAGCGGTTCCTGCCCCCGCCCTCACCGCAGCGTTCCCTGGTTACTATGAAAGACTAAACAACTTCAAGGAAAAGTCGAAACCTTGTATGAACTGTGATATTAGGGTGCGTTCTTTTGACGCCGAGAATTCAAGTTTATCATGACAGCGTCCGGGGCCTCTCATATTCATGAGTTTCGCTCTGTCCTTGTCGTCGACGCTCGACGTGCAGCGCCGCAAAGCTGTCGTCCGCTCGTTTTTATGGTCGTTAGGAAAAGGTCGTTTGATGAAGGGCAGTTGGAAATCGCCCCGATCTCTGTCCCTTTCTTTAGTTGGAAAGCGCTGGTGCTGAGAGGCAATTCCAGTTTTTATCCAGAGTTTTGTTCAAGAGAAGGACGATCTTCGGAGACAGATGAAGGGTTGGCTCTTGAAAGAACGCCTGCAAATTGAGTCTTGTCTGGAAGGTAATTCGTCCGCTTCGCGAACGAAGGAAGAAAATGTGGCGACTTGAGCTGTTCTAGGAATTCCGTGCTCTTGCTACCTTTCAGCTCATTCTTCGACGTTCTTCTTAACAGCTCACCCCTTGGAGGAAGGGAGATGACTTGTGTCTCTTCTTATCTGTCATCGAGAGGAAACAGAATGAAGGCGCATTATGTCGCTACCGACCATGAATTGCTTTTTTGCGATCAAACTCGACTCATCTCTCTCCATTGCCCACTCGAGTCACTCCATTATGACTTCTTGATGCTTCATCTCTGCAGCTGGCTCTCACAGTCACGAAAACACTCATGCACGATTTTATTTTGCAAAACAAAGCAATTCACAACATGTTATTCAAAGTCGCAGGCGACTCTTTCGCATATAGTGTTCACTCATAATGCCCCGAAACGTGACTTCAAGCCGAACTAAATGCGTGAGTCGTGTCGGGTTCGTGTTTGGTGCGGAAAATCGGGGGTGCTCAATTTAACAAAATGTCATCGGCGGGAGCGCCATGGGGGCTTTTCATGCATGACCAACGACCGTGTGGGCAGAAGTCCCCACACCGCCGCTGCCGACGCCCCCTACCACCAACGAACCCCTAGAGAAATAGAAGCACGAGCATGACCAGCGGTTTATGATAGCGTGCCGCCGAACAACCCGAGATCGGTGATCGCTTCTTAGTGGCCATCCATGGTGGTCGGCCAAATTACATCCCGCTCTACGATGCGAGTAAAAACATCACGAGGTGAAATGATCTGGGAAAACTGCTGCGAAACATGAGTACGTTTAGTTCCTCTGAAGAGCGAACTGATCCTTAATCAAAAGCCAGACATGAAAAAAGCTCTTTGTTTTTGCACGGTTTAAAAGTACCACGCACATATCTTGTGGTTTGCACAAGCCGTTGGCCATCGGTTCGAATGAGGTAGAGGCTGTTGACGAAGCTGTTTTGCTCATCCCCTCTGGTTGGCATAAGATGAAGAATCGATTCCTTGCGAAAGATTCACGACGCTTTTCGGCGCGACGGCAATTTTGCACCGTTCTTCCGGCGGCTCGAATGGCCATCCATTGAGAGGGCCCACCCAGGATTTAGCCTCTTTTTATAATATGACAGCTAAAAGGTATGGCAGAGGATTTGCAGACCTTCGAAATTCACTATCGTGCAAACGGAGTGGGAAAGTTGTCTCCAGTAACGGAACCAACAAAACACTTCGCCCACATGTTTACCTGCGCCAACTCCAAGTTTAATTTCCTGAAGCTCGGTGGTCTCTTGCATCCTCTCATTCAACCTAGTGGCGAGAGAGTGTGGGTTCTGTGTGAAATTTCAAGGTGAAGGGTTGGCTGGAGAGGGGCAGCGAGGGGTGGAGGGGCGGGGCGCCCCCGGGGCGTACCGCCGTGCTTTCGGGGCCGAGACGCGCGCGTTGGCGACTCCGCTTCGCTCACCGGTGTCAGGGAGGCGCCCGATGCCGTCGTCGAGGGAGCGGATGCGGACCTCGTCGTCGGTGGCCAGCGCCTCGAAGGGTGTCGCCAAGGCGGTCGTGCCCATCTCCCAATCTCATGACTCCTTCATCTCCGCTTCGAAACGGAAAACTTCGCGACGAAAAGTGTACTGCCAGTTTCACTCGTTTCCTTGTCCTTGTTCGAAGTGCAGAGCACTGTTCTTGACGTAGAGGCTCTCTTGCGTCTGGACTCTGTGTTGTGGATATGTCACTGGCAGAGCGCGAAGTTCCGACGCCGACTCTCGGGGTTGCCCGAAATTCTATTACTCTTTGCGCGCGCTCACGGCGCAACTGCTACGGGTCTAGGCGCGCCGATGGCGACGCGGCGGTCATTGCCAACCCCGGAATTAAGGCTTTGCACGATGCAGCATGTCACCTTTAAATGGCGTCTCCTTCTTCTTCAGCCTTATGGTCATGCTGCTCCACTCGCTTGGTGATCAAGTCACTAAACATCCGGGTGGTTTCGTGTCAAAAACACGAGTGACGATGATGCTTGAAAAGCGAGGAAAAAGTGTCCATCATCGGGTTGGCGGTTGTCGGCGTGAGGCAAGCTGAAAATGGCTCGTTTTGCGGGTTTCGCCTCGTCGCTTCTAAATGAGTGAAGGTTAGGCAAACACCACTGAGCGCGTCTTCTTCTTCTCTCCTCAACGTGTGAGTGTGGGGGAGTTGTATGTGTGTGTGCCAGAAGGGGGAGACGGGCGTGAAAGCTGGAGCTGCCGGGGCGTGAAGAGCCCCCAAAATGGCTCCGGTGTGTGCTTTCTGCTGAGAATGATGAAGGCCACTCCACCCACTCTGCAAAATCCTAAGATCTCCGAAGTTTACAGCGTTCACTTTTCAGAGTCCAAGCATCCGATGGCAACTTTTTCGAACGCATCACGGTCCCAGTCGAGGTGGACACCCGACCGCCGGATGATGAACTGTGCACGATCAAGAACCTCAGTATCAACGGCGATTTCTCTCTCATGGAGGTATGTTATTCAAAACTTAAATCTTAGCGTGCTGCTGGGCAGTTACCTAGTACTCAGTCCCTGTGCAGTTTCGAAATGAATTTATAATGAAACAGAACATGGTCCACTTAGTGCATCTTTAAGCAATTTCCGCGATGACGCTTGTTATGCATGCCCATGAGGTCTCAGGTTGACGAAATCATAGGCGATTTGTTGTTTTGAGCCTTGAAGGGAAGGGAAATAATCAAGGGCTCGATGAAGTTTTCTTCTCCTGACGTCAAGTCGCAATAAATCATGTGGCAAAATTTGCATCCCCCAGCTGGCAAGTAGTCATTCGAGCGAGTGGTGTAGTCGGGGGTCACAACACCATGA
The DNA here is from genome assembly GCA_034700245.1 of Poikilolaimus oxycercus. Lineage (NCBI taxonomy): Eukaryota > Metazoa > Nematoda > Chromadorea > Rhabditida > Rhabditidae > Poikilolaimus > Poikilolaimus oxycercus. Next base: position 13,013 of record JAQIXL010000201.1, read on the forward strand.
GCCAGCCACCTGCATGACGGGTGGGGGTGGCGTATCAACACCCACCTTGAGCATTCACTATGAATAGGAAAAAGGAACTGCCCCCTTCCCCTTTACAGAGTCTCAATAGCATGGTTCTATGGCCTAAAACCAGACCAGGAAAACTGCACTGGAGAGATGGTTCAATGGCTTCAGTCGCATAATTTCCACCCTTACTAACTAAGTGCCAATTTGCAAACCAGAGGACTCGGCGATAGCCACGATGGTGCTTCGCAAAGAGACGCTCGAATACCTCTGGGCAACAGGCAATAAGGCTGCGCGGAATTTCTCTCGAAAGGTCCCGTGAACTGCGCAACCGTCAAAGTGCCTCGAATTCATAATGACTAGCAGAGATGGCTAAATATGGCTTTTGCAGCCGCTCTACGTCGAAGCGATGTACACAATCACCCACAAGGTGGGCAAGGAGGAATGCGAACCGAAAGAGAACCTCATGCGATACGTCCAAAATGCCTTCCAAGTCGACGCCGAGACGCATCGTGGCCTTCTTGAAAGGGCTGAATTCGAAAAGGTGCATTTTATGTGGTGATTTACATCTTCCTGTTTTTCAGCCGCCAGTTGTCCTCCTCAACGTGCTTCTCCTCGAAGCCAAAGATCTCATCGCGAAAGACGTTAACGGTTCGTGCTTACAAATCTCGCATCACTGCTCTGTCACCTAATTTCCCTCCCACGAAAATATAGGAAGCCCCCGCACGCTAGTGGTCGCGGTTCACGAATAGTCTTGTTTTGCATATTTCCGTTCCACGTGCACTCCGTGAACTTCCTTTTTCCGTCTAGCCCAACGCATTCTATGGCTTTGAGAAAACAGAGTCTTCTCGATGCGGGTAGCTTCAGTCAATCGGAAGTTTGTATGAAAGACCTGGAGACCAAAAAGCAAGACGCGTGCGCTAGATTGCTACGTGCATACGCTTGGTTCGTTTTTCAAACTTGATGAAGTCGTCCGGACTTTCGCGATTTCTTCTAAAAGTGCAACGCCATCTTCGGTGACCTTTCCATTGCCCGCATTTTCGTCACGGCCGCGATGAGTTATCGCCTTGCATGAAGTTTTTGTTTCCTCTCTCTAGAAGTTCATTCATGCCATGTAAACCGTGTGACAGCCAGTGAGTGCTAATGAAAGCAATTGGGCGCCGGGGAAAAGACGAGGCGGAGGCGGGTGAAGAGGCTGCGAGGAAGGAAGCGCGTCTCTCGCAAGTCTAGTCACATGCAGGTCGAAAACTTGAGGGAACATGAGCTTTGAAAGCTACTACCGAAGAAACCAATTACACGACTCCCTTTAGTCGATGCTCTCTATGAACTACTAGTAACTGACTCAAGAGAGCACGAAGTTGGCAGTCAAAACAATTGAACCAGAAGAGGAGAAGTGCAATCCGTCAATGCTTTCAGGCTTCTCGGATCCCTTCACAATGATGGGAGTAGTGCCGTCACGTCGCGAGAAGGGTTTGTTGTCGCCTGACGGAGACGAGGAAAACAATGGAGACGAGAAACCGAAATCGCCCACGAGCAAGGAGGTAAGTCGTCCGCTGGAGCCGGCTGGAAACACTTATTGTTAGACGCTCAATTGCGAGATGCTCACTTGCTGCATCGGGAACTATTTAAAAGTTGTTTTCAGAAGCGCGACTCTGTACTGCATCGCTTCGGCGGTTCATTTCGACGAAAAATCAACAAGAAGGGCGGCGCGAGGGGAACCATCGGCTCAGTGAATATCCCTGCCAAATACATCAAGGTTTGTTCAGATTACTGAGACAAACTGTTCAGGCTTCTTCCGTACAAAAGAAGACTCTGAATCCGACGTGGAACGAGAAGTTCCAGTTTATTGTCGACGATGTCACTTCAGATCGCTTCCATATGGACATTTGGTAATTGCCGGCTTGTTGACTGCAAAGTCTCCGCAGGGACCACGACGACGATGAACGCTCTGTGCTTGACGCCGTCTCGTCGCTCAACGAAATCGCCGGCGGTCTCAAGGGACTCGGCAGATACTTCAAAGAGGTTCGTGCGTTGTATCGCGCCACATCTGATTTTGGGTGACACAAAGCGCGAGGGCGGACTCGGACGCCTGTGTTGATGACTTTCTCGGATGCCTCACCATCAATCTCAGCGTAAGTGACTCTTCCGACTGCATTGAGCTCGTTTTGTTTTCGGTTTTCTCGGTAGTCGCAAACCAATAATTTTAGGAAATTCCTCCCGAGGGTATTGAGGACTGGTTCCTCTTGGAGAGACGCAGCGAGAAGAGTAAAGTGTCTGGACATGTGAAGTTAAAGGTTTCCTTTTCCTGGAAAAGAAAACTAAATCTCTGCAGCTTTGGCTGAGTACAAAGGAAGATCGCTCGGATTTTGAGGACGACCTCTTAGACGTCAAGCAGCACATTGAACTCATTCGTCAATTTGCCCTCTATGAGATTCGACAATCGGGGGTAAGACCATTGGACTTGCTCGTAGATGTTTGAATTTAGGCTCCTGTTCGAATGTGGGAAGGCCAGTTTCCAGACAAAGCAAACACCATTCTTCGGCAACATGCAATACAAGGGGACCTCACGGATGTGCAATTAGCAACGTGGTTGGTTGTCTTGAGTTGCTTTATTGCAATCTTCAGCCGATGGCTAGCCTTCCATTCCATGACACCGATTGACATTTCCTTCTCGTTACTCTATGAGACGCTACAGAAGGTAATCGAACGATGGAAGCCGCTCTCACTCGACAAGGTTCGCATACTTCCTCTTTGGCATTTGGTTGCAGGACGAAGAGAACATGCTCGTTGAGTCGTTTTCACGATTTGACAGCCATTGCAAGGCGATGATGCTCGACCATCGGACACGCTTTCCACCGGCGAAGCGGAACAGTGGCGAAGAGTTTGCGTCGCTTGTCAAGTAGGCGTGATTGGCTTCGTTTGCACTCTGAGATGTTGCCAGATGCATGAAGAGCCTCCGCGAGAGCTCCTTCTACCACAAGTGCCTGCCCTATAAGCGCTCTTTCAACGCCCACATGGAGGTCTTGATACAGGTGCAACACTCAAAGACGCTAACAAGTTCCTCTTTTGCAGAAGAGTGCAGAGGACTTTTTCCATCGAACCGTGCAAGACGTCGATGACGAAGACCCCTGCAAGGAACTTTTGAAACTGATCACGGTCATCAATATGACGTGCTCCAAGTTCTTGCACTTTTCGACGGTCATTCGAGAGGAAAGTCGAATTGACTACAGCCAACTAACGCTCTCCACATTCGATCGATGCGTACGTCAAGTTGCTAAACTCCAACATTCTCGTTCAGCTTGATGAGTACCTCTGCTCACAGTTGATGTCTCAAAAGAAGGAAGATCTGCGAACGCAGGTGGGTCATTCGCGGTTGTGCCACACAGTCTTCTTGCAGATGAGAATGGCGGCGAATCAAGATGTGCCTGATGAAGAAGGTCTCATTGACCTCATTCGAATTCACATTTCCTTTGTGGAACTGCGAAACTACAGACTAGCCAATCGAGTCCGACCCAAAGACGACACGGAATGGTGCGGCATCTTTGATCGAGGCATCGGGAAGTTTATCGACGTGGCACGAGAAAGAGCACTTGCTCGTGTATCGCTCGCCTGCCAGTTGGATGTTCCGGTAAGAGCATTCGGTGAGAGAAGAAACTGATTAGATCTCTCAATCCCCGAACGACATGAGGCACAGCAGCTCGCACATTGACGTTTGTCATATTGTTGAACAGGTAAGCAGCAAAAGAGTAGAAACAACTTCTAGATGTCTGTGTGCTGGGAGAGAATGGAAGTAAGCGACGTGAACCTCCGCGTGGACTATACACAAGAACTCGTCCAGATGATCTGCGACATTGTGACGATCTACGCGGAGAAAATTCTCGCAGCCTTGGAGCAGGAGGGCTTCACTGGGCAGCTTCAAGTCTTCTTGCCGGCAATGCTTGTGGGAATGGTAAGCGAGCACATAAGAAAATCGTAAGAGTTTCAGTTCTGCTCTGCAATTAACAATTGTGAGCAAGTGCGTCGAAGCCTCGCCATTCACGAGAAGCTCCGATTAGACGAACTTGCCAACCGATTTGAAAAAGAAGGTCAAGGTGCATCGGGTCAATGGCGAACGAAAATCGAGGCTACAATCGAAAACTCTGAAAAGGTCAGCCAAACACCTGTCACTAAGGGAATTTGCGCTGAAATTGTGCTTTGTGACCTCACAGAAAATTTATTTTGCAGAAGGTCTCGAACCAAATCGACCAAGCAATAGATTTGCTTACGAAACGACTTGTGCCTCAACTCAAGAAGCACGTTTTCCACCTGGCTTGGAGTCCATCGGCGTGTCCGGTGGAAGAGGCGATTAAGCCATTGACGGATATGGTAAACAATGAGAACATTCAAGACAACTCTTCCAGTTGGATATTGAACTCTCAGCCGTGCATCGAACTCTTCTCCACAAGAACTTCGTCCGTATAATGTCAGCTCAAGTGGCGATCATTGTCTCCCTGCTCAACGAGTGCATTCAAGAGAATCCCGGGGTGTGTTGACTCCGCGTTGCTAACGCGCGGCTTTCAGCTGGAGCCGCTATTCTATCAAAGAATCTCAGAGGCTTGGGCCATTATTTGCGACTTCTTCCACGCTGGCGGAAAGGGCATTTCCATGGACACGATTGAGACAACACCCGAGCACATGGTGACTCCTTCTTTCAAAGGGACGAAAATATCGCGCCTCTTTGCAGAGACTGGTCAAAGCGCTTTCCATCAACCAAACAACAACAGAGCAACTTGTGGAGAAATACTACAAAGACTTGCTCAAGCAACAGGTAACATTACAGCACTCTGCCCTTGTCGAGAGATCGTCCTATCTTTCTTTTTGTTTCTTCCTTTTCACTTTCTGCTCTTAACGCTCTCACCTATGCCTTGGTTTCACAATTTTCCGTTCTTTAACACTTCAGGCCCTAATGGAGAACAAGCTACGGGTAGGTTTCTTGTCCGAGCGTCGTCCTGAAACTTCCCCCTTTTCTGTTCTGTCCTTCCTTTACCCTTTTGGACTCTCTTGACAAGTGTCCGTGACTGAAGAGTCGAAGTGCGAGCGTCGTCGTCGTCGTGCCCTTGTGACTTGGCGCTCTCGTGGGAGTCGTTGGAGTGCTGAAGCAGTGCAGCTCGTGGATTTCTGGTGTTCGAGACGCCTAGCTGTCCTTCTTCTCTCCAGCCTCTCTCCCTCGTGATATTTTGTCCGCCTCCTCCCTCCTTCTACATTTGTACTTCTCCACTTTTTCACCCAACCACCCCCGCCAATGCATGCGAATTCCCGAATCCCCCGACATACACTCAATCATCCGAGTATCCGAAATCCAAGACGTGTTCGTCGACACTACGAGAAGGCGACGAGGAAGTGTGCAATGTTTAAGATGACTTAATGTGAAGAGCTTGTGTACTTTCGCTTCAGAATTGTAGAGGTGGCACAATTATGTGAAGAATTAGGAGACACGCAGAAATGGCCTGTTTTCAGAATGAGGTCTCCGACTGCAAATACGGCATTCTTAACGTCCGAGCCTACTACAACATGAATTCGCAAACTCTCGTCCTTGACAGTGAGCAGCCATCTAGTACATAGTCGTTTTCAGTAATCGGAGCCAAGCAAATAATCCCACTGGATTCAAACGGCCTCAGTGACCCGTTCGTCATCATCGAAATCGTGCCAAAAATGCGTTATCCGACTCAACCCGTCTACAAGACAAAAGTCGTCTCGAAGACACTCAACCCTATCTTCGACGAGACCTTCGAATTGTGCGGCTCTCATGTTTACAATAATTTCTTTGCTTCAGCCAACTGCCTCCGAAGCTGCCCCGCTGTGCCCTTCTTCACTTTACTGTCATGGACCACGACTTCCTGCGCTCGAACGACTTTGCCGGAGAGGCGTTTCTCGAATTGGTCGACGTGAGTGCTTTAAATGATTTCAACTGAGATGTCTCAGGTTCCTGGTTTCGGAACTGCTGGCACCTCCAGCCAGCTACGACAGTTCAATCTTATTCTCATTCATCCTGTCTCCAATTGTGAGCTTAAGTTACCCAAATCGCATTCTCGAGTTTTAGGCAAGGAAATCATGGACGTGCTTCTGAGTCGCAAGGACGACAAGGAAGCCCAAGAGTTTTTACGCACAATCAACATGACCTATTGACTCTCATAGTTCTTGCATATGTGCTTTGCATCGGAGCTGATTGCCCGTGGCACTTTAGAAATTCCCACAGCAGGTCCCCAAGGAACTCGTTCACTTCCATACAAAAGTTTGCAACTTGTACCTTATTAATTCACGTTATACATACAATGTCCCTATTTCTTCATGGTTTTGCATCTTTTTCGTTTCAAGACCCAAAGACAGTCCTGGAATGCGGCGTTTCATCCGGTTGATCTCTCCTTTTGCATTCCGATCGCTTCGACAACTCGCTTCATTATAACATTCAGTTCCATGCTTTTTCGTGTAAATGGCGTTTCGGATAAAGTGCTTTATCTTGTGAGAGCTGATTTCGAAGATCTGCAGATTCGTAGGGCATTGCTTTGCTAGAAACAAATGAGAATCTGGAGCATGCTTCCTTCTCTATTGTGTGCAATGGGAAGTGCTTTAGCATTCCCTCTAACTGAAAAGTGATGAGCACTGAGTGGAAGAAGTGCCCCGGACGTTCCTTGTTCGTCGTGATGTGCATTCGTGCGAAGTCGCGCCTGGCACAGAGAAGCGCATTTTGGACGAGGTCCACTCGACGGTGCTTTGGCTAGCACTGGACTGCCGGAGTCTCGCATTCCAACGGGAGTGAGAATGCCTCCTCTTCACTCCCTTGAAGGCGCGTGGCGTCTGGTCATTAAAGGCGTAATATAAACGAAGCTATGCCTACGGCCAGCCCGCAACTCCTTCAAAGACCACAACGCACACATTTGCAACAACGTCACGAATTTACGTTCACAGCAGACAGAGCGTTCCAGGCAAAAGATGCAGAGGCATGATAGGCGACTTTTTTGTTCTGCGTATAATCGAGTGTCGTGTTTGATACTGAACCCAATTGGACCCGTTTATAAGAAACAAAACAAGTTTTCAGAAGATGTTTCTTGAAGATTTGGACACGTCCCTGGAGACGTCACCCGAGGCGTTGGACGTCCCTGTGGGCACTCAGCCAACAATTGATCATACACAAAGTCGACCAAGAGACGAGAAACACTAACCGAGATCTCTCGGGAGTCAAACGGAAGCAATTTCATTTCACAAATCAACCCCAACTCTCTCAAAAGAAATGCATCTGGGTAGTACAGTAGTGCCACTGCATTGGACGAAGAGTGACCACGAGATGATTTCAGTGGAAGTTCCAGTGACGCTTCCAAAAGAGGCCAATCAGCGACGCCAATTTTTTTCCCGTTTCCTTAGCTAATTGTAAGCTCTTTTTGACCAAAATGGCGTTCTCATTTGTTCATCAAGCTTTTGGTCTCTCCCCATAGATTAGTGGGGTGTCTGTCGTAGAAGCAATCATGGCCCTTGCATCCATTCAGACGCCTTCCCGACGCTCCAATCAAACTTTTACTCTTCGATTGCATGGCGACGTTCCTTTTTTGATGGACGATGAAGCTATTTGAGAACCTCAAAAAGGAGGTCGCCATAAAGCGGAGATCGATATGAGACGTCTGTGCACCAGATCGAATAAGGAGCGAGTCGAGGACGTGGAAGAAAGGCGGACCGCTCGAGGGGGCGGGGAGCTGCTGCTGCCGGGGTGCGAGCAACGGCCGAGTGAAGTGCCAGTCCACCCGTCGTCGACAACCATGGCCTCGTGCAGACTCGCGCCTCGTGAAGAAGAAGAGTGTGTGGTGGATATGCTCGTGCCCGGCAAGTCTTCCAACTCGCACTCCTTGGCCCTTACCTCCACTCAACTGGAAATGCCCGGATCTGTAAGTGATCTTGCATCTATTACAATTGTTTGTTTTTGTCAATAACATCTAGAGGCTTTATCTTGCGCAAATCTGCAAAAAGAAGAAGAAGAAAACTATTTTGTGGTGGACCAGTAGTCCTTTTCTCGAGACTTCCAAGGAAGGCGAACACTTGAATAATGCAGTGCAAAGTTCTTTTGCTTTTGAATTTGTGAGTCCTCGCGAGTTCGAGAGTTCCTTCCTGCATCGTTCCAATAGAAGCGAACAATAGACGCAGCGGTGGATGAGAAGGATTCGGAGAATAATGAAAAGGAAAGAGTCCCAAAAAGCTTTGTGGCACGCATGATTGCTTATTCGTGCAAATACTCGTAATTACTGGTCTTCTGCTAACAGAAGAGGTCATGGAGCATTTCGAAGAAGCAAAATACATCGTAGAAGAAAAGTCTCTCAATGATCTCTAGATAGTGGTGGGAGAGATCTCCCTCGAGACCTCTTATCGAAATCTTCAGCGCGACATTTGACTCGCTGTCCCAAACGCCAAAAATATCGCCGATTTCAACGACTTTGTTTTGCGAAACCACAAGAATCGAGAATTGCGTCAGTAATAATGCGCCGTTTCAGATTCAAACTATTGACAAGCCGGTTGTGCTTATGATGGCACCAGCCATCAGCGCCGACACGAAGAAAGAACCGACAAAAGAGATGCAGAAGATGAATCTTGAATGAAGCGTTTCTCAGCCATTTCCTTGTAATTACTTCCAGACTATTTCTGTGCAACGACTGCTAAGATTATGACCGGGTTGGGATTATGAAGTTGGATTGATGGAAATTCACGGAATTTATTTCTTTCATTCAGCCGAATAAATGTATTGTAGTACATCCTAAAAGCTCAGAGATATGCGAGTAAAGCATTGAAGTGGAGAAGTAACGCGTGGATTTTAAGCGTCGTCGTCGTTTGCGTAGATATCATCCTCGTCCACATCGTAGACGTCGTCGAACTCGTCTTCGTCGATGTCGAAGAAGTGATGATGACCGCGTTCATAGTCATCGTAGAGATCATCTTCGTCCACTCCAAAGAAGTCGTCGTACTCGACTTCGGAGCCACTGAGTGAATAATGCAGCGACGCAAAGTTCCATCGTACCCAATCGTTCGTCACGAACTTCACCGTGCATCGTCGCCCATCGTCAGCCAGGTCCTTGGAAAGAGTATTCAACAAGAAAATTGCAAACCATGAAGAGGCATCGAAGTGAACGTTCATTATGTTCACCATTCGGGGCGCAATAGTCGTCCTCTCGGTCCGCCCACTCAAAACTTCCAGTAAGCGCTGCCCAAACCATGTCTTCATTCATTTCTCGATCAAGATTTAGTGCCAATTCAATAAATCTGGAACAGCTTTTGGAGAGAATGCTCAAAACTTACTGAAAATCTCGCTTTTCTTCAATGTATTCGCGCAAATACGCATGAAGACCCTTCAATGTAACAGCTGAGTCAAAAAGTGTGGTGCGGATCAGTTTGTTCTGTGCAAGAAGAAGTGCATCGTCAAATTGAACTTCAACTCCGTCGGGAGTGCGTCTCCTACTTCCCTGAATAAGAGAAAGAGGGGCTCCATCACATAAAATCGCTCAACCTTGACGAGCTCGAGTGTCTGCAGTTCCTCCATGTGAGGTTGAGTGAAGAACTCGCGAGGAATGGTGCCTTGAATGCAGTCTTCGGTAATCCTGAAACGACTTAGCGACGAGTTGAACTCACTGCCACTCGTGAAGTTTTGTGTCCTTTGCCAGCTTCATAAGTGTCGCGGCTGTGACTGTTGGCTTTGCATCCGTTTCGTGGGAAACGGTGAAGCCATTCATAGCGTCGATACAAATGCACTCCACGTGCTGTAGTTGACCAGTCTTGTCCAACACCTGTAGGATTCTATGCCTTACAAGGTGAAATACCCTTGTAACCATGGCAAGATCGGCGTCGTCGCATTCGGCGATTGTCAAGCTAGTCAACTGAACTCGTGTAAGAAGCTGAACTTCCTATGCTTCAAGTAATGCTGCCTCCGCTAACCTTGTCAAAAAGGGTATTCATAACCGTTTCCAGGTCCCCGGTGAAATCGTCGAGGATGCTCACTTCATAGAGAGAGATATGTTTCGTAAACCGAAGCGAATGTTCTGTCCAGGTAGTGGGTCTTTGACGATTGAAGTCGATGGTAATTGGCTGGTCATTCTCCTAAAGCTTTTTGTTGCTCACCACTTCGAGGATACCTTATCGTCTTCCTCGTCGTTGGGAACTACCTCGAGCTTGATAGAAAAGATAATATCGTTTGTTGGCCTGTTGAAATGGCAACGTTGTTGTGGAGTGACTGTCACACGTTTCGTGCCATTCGCCCACTCGACAGTTACACTGAGATTTGCATGCCTGTAACATTTTTAATTTCCCCTGTTTGAAGTTCTTACCTCTCGAGCACTGGAATGTTGTTTTGAATTAGTTGATGACAAGTGTGTGAGGCGCACTCAAAGTTCAGAATGTCCTTATAGCTGAGAAACTTCAGCAAGTGTCTTGATATGATCTCCGAAGGTAAATCCATCAGTGGAAACTCCATTATCACCAAGAAACGAAACACTGCTCCCGAGCGCTTTCGAGTATGGAAAGAAAGGAGAAGCACTGCCTGTCACAGGAAAGACGTGGACGGCGAGCGCGATAAAGGGCGCACAAGAAGGGCGCCAACGCGTTTTTGCTGGCGAAGAAAGTCACTCTCTTCATGGGGACACATTGTTTTTATAATACCAGAGAACATCTTCGTTGTTTATTTAGGTAATGATTCAACAATGAATTTTAACGATTCATCAGAGGAATTAAAACTTTTCGATAACTGTTCGAGGTATTCTTTTTGTTCCCGCCTGGAGAGCATCAACGATGGCATGAATTTCGGCACCTGAGATGTCATCTGCTGTTTGGCATCACACCTTTCGTCTCCGGCAGAAAGCGATAGATATAAATCCAGCAGAGTGAATACGGTGCTATGTAAAGAAAAAGGAAGCAATAGGCTCCAATGTGGTTGTAAAGTGGGAGAACGGCGAACGCACTTACAACTAATTCAATCTGAAGCCTTGAATGGAGGCATGCAAAACAAACCGTATTCACGCTAAAAGCTAGAGCCTGGTTAGTCGTCCGATATCTTTGTGGTGAGAGCTCCCCGGGCAAGAAATGAACGATTGGTCCAAACCATCTGTAGTGCGTTGGTCTCTTACGTCAAGACTCACCCATAACTCATTCCAAAAATGAGCGTGCACACGATGCATCCGTATTTAAGAGGATCGTAGACGTGCGACAAGCCCGCAAACAGGACGAAACCGATAAGCGCTATAGTGTTTGTCGAAGCAGACCATAGAAGCAGCCGTCTCCGACCGAGTCTGGAACAAGGGGTTTGTGAAGCTGGTGAGCACTACTTGTCCACAACAACAGTGCTGATGCAGGAGATGGAGACATAGACGAGAGTCATCGATGTGGATGTCCACTGGGCTAGTCCCTGCACGATGTGAATCACCATTTGCTCTTTGAATACCTTATGGATATGGAGCTTCTTCAAGAACTTTGTTGACAGTCCAAGCATGGCGGGTAATGCGACAGTCATCTACAAATGTGGTCAGAGTGAAATAACGCTTACTGTCAACCCGCAAATACTCAACCAGAGTGCACAACGGCAATATCCTTTCTCGAAGAATTCACGCCAAGACGCCCGGGATTGAGAATCGGCTTCCTGTGAAGGCAAGATGAATTGGTGAATTTGCATACCAACGCAATTTCCTTCAAGATGACAGATGTGTCGACGGATGAGCCTTGATAGAATTTCACTGAGCGCTGAAAACATCGGTAGGGGGTCTTCCGAGGGCTCACCGCTGCTTGCTCCTTATCATTCCTGACCAACAAAAGGAACTTTGGTGTTTCTGGAACAGTGTAGGCGACAATTATTGCAAAGAAGCCTGCGCGAAGTGCCTGATCAAGTCACGTAGACAAACTTGGAATAAGTGGTACTGCACTGAGAAGCTTTAGTCGTTTTCCTAAAAGCTGGTCTGTGCCGAGAAAAGTTCCAAGCAGTGCACAGAAGGCAAATGCAAGACCAGCTAGTGAACCAGCTCGTCCTCGAAATGACGTTGGTGAACATTCCTGAACTGTCCCATTCACCTTGAAGGCTTCAATCACTTGTAGAAAGAGGAGAACAACAGCATATGAGACGGCTGTAGCTACGGACATAGTCAGACGTCCGATAAACAAGACCTAGAAGTGAATTGACAGATGAAGATCGCTTGCAATGGGCTGGTATTTCAGAACACCGACGAATTGAAGAATAGCCGCAAAGAAGCAGATGATATTCGCGAGCAGAAGAGAACCTAAGATTGCCTTTTGCTGAAAACAAAGAGCGCACCTCGACGTCCCAGGCGATGGGAAATATACGGTACGGTGAAATTACCGAAGAAATATCCAACGAACCAGATGTTCAACAAGAGATCCCAAATCCAGTCATAAGTTGAACAGTTCATTGTGTGACCCATTTTGTCCTCAAAGCTGTGATTTTCAAGCAACACCAACCAGAGATTTGTTCAGGTAATCTTCAAAGGAGTCGACGGGAGTATTGAGAAAACTTGTTGAAAAGCCATACTAAAGACTAGACTGTAGTTTTAGAGGGGGCAAACATTGAATGCGCCAGAAATGGCCAGGCAGATAAAGATGAAAACAACACGAAAGCCAACGCTGTTGGGCACGACTTCAGCCATCCAAGTGCTCTTCCTACAAGTGGATATAAGATTCATCCTAAAAGCCTCAAAAATCCAGCACAATGCTCTCGACGAATGACTGTAAATAGCACCGATTGCAAAGGAGTGAAAGTGCTCAACCGAGTGGCCTGAGAAGACAAAGGCACGAACTTGCTACGCCAGCTGTGACTTTCCCCACAGGCCTGCAAGGCCTCAAAGGGCAGCCTAAGAGTCCAATCACGTAGGGCGATGCAATGTCTGGGGAAAGTCAGATGACTGATCTGCAATTGTCGTGCTGGTCGTGCTTGTTCAGAATTGAGTCGGCCGTTGCAGGTCGATTGAAGTATTTTCACGTTTAAATCATCGGCATCGCATGGAGCGTTTTTCTCGTTCGCCACTCCATGTGACAAACTTTCTCCTGCTTTGCCAGCACGTAGCGGCACGTTTCGCTCTCGTATCTCGTGAAGTTTGTCGCATCGAGCCTCTGTTCTTGTTGAAATGATGATAAGCCGCGCGCGAAGGGGTGAAGAGGGTGCGGGGAGTCTGCGCCCTCTCCTCGCGTGGTCTCAAAGCACAATCGATGACCTCTCACCGTTCCGGCGGCCGACGCGCCGACCCTCGCGCGTCCAACGCTGCCATGCTGCAGGCTCGTCCCGCAGGCGGCATGCGCTTCGACTTGGAGAACATTCCACTGGCCGTGGTGGTTATCCTCGCCTTCTCGTTGTTCTTCTTCCTGGTGTTTTCGCCAATCTTCCTCATCGCCATACCAGTCGTGGGATCGATTCTCTACTTGATCTTCCGAAACCCGCAGTGCCCCCAGAATGAGGTGTGTTTCTTACTTCATCACGAGAGTCTTTAGATCGAAGCATTCTTTGCGGGATGGCACTTCGGAGGTCATCGTGGCGCTCCCCACAGTTATCCTGAGAATAGTATGGCCGGCTTTGTACAGGTTTATCCCTTTTTGGTCTCAAGACTCTTTCAGGCAAGGCAAGAAGGAATGGATCTCATCGAATTCGACGTGGCACTTACAAAAGACGGTCACGCGGTGCTTCTGCACGATGATGATCTGGATAGGACGACCAATCTCACAGGCCCCGTCCGTGGCAAGATGCTTGCTGAACTTGCTGCTGCCAACATTGGCCACAAATTCATTCGCAACGAGTTCGTATTGATGCTCAAATTATTTCTTCGGATTGCAGCAAGCACGTAACAGCAACGATCAACTCGGAGACTCTGCCGCTTCTCGAAGGCGTCGTCCAGTGGGCCGTCAAGAACAACATGCACATGCTCTTTGACGTCAAGGATTACGACCTGCAAGTTAGCTTTCGAAACCTATCTCAAAGTCTATACAGCTGCAGTTGACAGAAATTTTTTGCCGTCTTAGAATTACAACAGTTAGCTGTTTGCATTCTGAATCTCAATTTGTTTAGTTGTCGGTGATCATCGGAGCTCTCTTCGTAAAATATGATCTCTACGACAAGGCCATCGTCTGCTCCTTCTTCCCTTGGGTCGTCTATCGCATCAAGAGGGCTGACCCCAAGATTCTCACTGGTTATCATGCAACAACTCCGTATGTCTTCAGGCCTTACGTGGCGCCAAAGCTTCTTTGCCTTCAAGGACTTGGAGCGAACTGAGCCTCGCAACATTGGAGTGAAACAGTTGGGCGGTTACTTGGCTGACTACCTCCATCTGAAGATGATCGACACTTTCCTTCCGTCGTTCCTCGGCGTCGAACTTCTGTTGACGAATCGCGCCGATATCTCACAGTAAGTCTTCATCCAAAACTCTGTCAACTACTATGTAGTACTTACGTCCAAACCCAAGCGGCTCGTAATCTCCGAGTGGCCGTGTGGACGGTAAATGAACCCGAGGAGATGTTGTGGATGCACGACTCGTTGGAACTTCCCATCCTCACCGACTATCCACATCGCTGCGCACAACTTCCAAACATTCGAGCCCAGTTGACGGCTATCAAGCACTAATCGGGCATGCCAAAAATTATTGTCTATTTTGCCTAACAATCAGTTAGGAGACGAAGTCTAGAAGACGAGTGCCTCCATGCTGCAGTATTTCACAACGAATACGTAATAACTAAAGATTCACTATCATACATTGTAAATACTTTCTAACAATCCTCAACTTTCCCAATCAATTTTTCACAGCGAAATATGTAGGAAAAGTGCTCCCACACCGGTCCTCCCCTAGCCTGATTTCAGGCACTAGATGCAAACGAAAAACAAACATAGAGTATGTGGTGGGAGTGACGTTTCCGTAGAGACTCATTCTTCCTCGTTGTGTCGAACGGTTGTCAGGTTTTTTTTTACTCGACGGTTTCCTCTCTCTCTGACTGTCCCTGAGAACATCAACAACACCAACTTGGTGTGGACGTTAAAAGGTTCTTTTTAATACAGCAACCTCCTGCGCGACTCGCACACAACCGCGGCCAAAATGAAAGCCCGCCACACACAGGGACATGCGCATTTTGGGTCCTCGCTCTCCTCGCTATTCACAAAGCGGGCCGGGCGCCCATTTTATAGTGCTTAGCATTTCAATGGTGGTGCTTTGGTGTGGGCAGAAAGCGACGCGCTGGCGTTGAACGCCTTGGATTGTGTCAATAGTAATCGCCTCGTGACACTATCCGCGGACTAGTAATGCTAGTTGTTGTTTTGCTTGAGTTTCGTAAAGGTCTTCTTTCTCTGCAGTGATTCCATTCTGGTCTTCATTGTCCTTCAAGGACATTGTGTCTCGACGATGACGTGAACGTCAAAGAAGAAACGAAAATTTGAAAAGCTCTCACTCGCATGTTGGCTTAAAAGGCCAAGTTGGTCGAATTGGCTGTGGGAAAAAGTCAGCGATGACTTTAGCGTCCTTTCCGTCTTCTCAGGCTGATTATAACGCCAACTCTGAAATACAATTTCAACGATGTTTTCGTCGTTGCCTCAACATTCTGCGAATATTTTTCTGCCCACTTCTGTGACATGAAGCATCGACACCAAAAATGCCTTGCTTCCTCGATGAGCTGGAGGATAAGCGAATCGCTCTCGTTGAAAACATGGACCATTTCGCGAAATGTCCATCGTCCGCGTGCGTTTTCATCCATTCCGTTATTCCACGAAAACGAAAGGGAAATTCTCCCAGTCGACCGCCCAAATGTCTCTCTTTGAATATATGAGCTTCCGGTCGTCAAACTCCGCTCTCTAAGCCTCCCTCCTCTCCTCTCTCCTTGCTCGTTTTCGGAGTCATCGAGGAGGGGGCCGATTTTATGTGTGTTGTCTTGTCATGAGCCACGCGCGGCCTCGGACGCCCCGTGTGCCGTTTTCTCCTATTTCAATATCGAAAACACGGCCGGTGGAGCGAAAATAAATGTGAATTATATGAATCGAAAAATGAGCTTGTGGGTAAGAGCGAGCTGACTGGCAGCTTGTTGATGGCTGTTTGGAAGCTGTGAGAGAAGAGGGAAGAGAGAATGAGAGAAGGCAAAGCGCCGGATCAAATGTTTATGTGAAATGCGAGGGGTTCCTGCTGCCGTCCCAACCAACTAAGTGAGCGGTTTGGGAAAATATCGGCTACGCCGCTCGTATTTATAAACGAATACGAGATCCATGGTGGAGGTGGCTGTGCAAAGATGCAGCTCTTCCGGTTAACTTTTCTACGCCTGTAAATTGTTCCAGAGGAATATCTATTCTTGGGTGATTCAGCAATTTCCTTTGCTTCACAACGAAAGTTCAGAGAAGAAGCAATAGTCTTTCGTTCGAACCACGTCACTGTTTGCTAACCCGTTCGTCTTTGCTCTCAGTCATAGCTTTTGTATTCATAACATATTAGTTTATTTTTTGGCTTTTGTGAGGGGAATAGGCGGCAAGGCATGGGTCTCGTGCGAGGAGGACTGAGATTTCCACACATTTATTGAGCTGAAATCGCAAATTCACATTTCTTCACCCGAGAAAGTTGGAAAGCAATTTCTTTTGCAGCGTGCGCGAGACGATGTTTGATCCCCTTGCAAAAGCCGTCATCTGATGCTCAAATATTTCCAACATGGAACACAAGCCTCGATTATACACAACGGCCACCTAGGCATCGTTGGCCGTCTCACGCATCTCAAAGAGAGAAAGAGAAGGGTGAAGAGACGGTGCCCCTCGTCGTCGTGTTGACCGAGCGCTAATTAATTCTCCTTTCTTTTTATTATTTGCACTTGGTCCGTCGCTCCTCGTCCACGACGCGCGAGGTGGGTGATGGCGGTGCGGTGGCCGGCGAGGTTGGCGGTCGAAGAGCCTCGCGCCAAAGCTCCACCCCCTCTCTCAGGCTCTTCGACCAGCGTTATTATTCAATTTATATATTGAGAGGACGGCTGGGAGAGGGACGCTTGCGCTGACCGGTCCAATCACTGGTCGCCACCCTCGCCCGCTGTCCGCCGGCGGCGGTGGCTGACCCGGTGTCTCTCAGTCTCACGGCGACGGGCAACCCCTTCGCGCATGCCCTGTTGGCGACCTTGTAATGACCGCCACGTTCGTATTGCACCCTCGTCTCATTTCACCTTCCTTCCTTCCTCCTTCTTGGCAGCCTCCCTTTACCGCGCGACGAGCCGACTTTCATCACCGATAATATTTCGCAAAACGAACCCAATTTTATACATGCGCATTTCGTAGAACTCAACGCGCCACATTTCCTATCGAAGATGGAGAAGAAGCACTTTCGCCCCGCGCTCACCACCGACCTCATACATACTTTTTGTTGAGCAGCTACTTCATTAAAGCGTAATGCGCCAGCGCACTTTCGTCCCCTCTCCTTTCTCGCGGTTTTCTTCTGGTACACACAAGTGCAGGACCCGCGTTCGCACTCTCTCAAGTACTCTTCACACCTGCGCGACAAAACTTTCGATTGCACTTCTAATCTTTGATGAAATCGTGAATCATCATGTGAATTTTCTCTAAACATGCGTAAAATGATTCACAAGCACCAGACTTTAGCATCGGAAATACGCGTTCGAGGGCTTTCTGAGTCACTGGCCAAATATTTTCCGCGACATGCGTCTATGTCTTTCTACGAAATCATTCGCGACGTGAAGACGCTCCTTCGATTTGTATTAAAGGCGACTCTCCATATTCCCATCTTCAAGGTCCTTCTAGCCTTCTAGAAGCGGGCCTCATTTCGCCCGCTTCTATAAATTCGCAAAATCGTTTTTGCCCTCTTTCGTCGATGTGAGCTTTGAATTAGAAATGAAGTGTGCGCGGGCTCGAGTGCACGAGTCCATTTCATCTCTCTTCAAGACCTAATCTTCTAGAGGGCATTAAAGATATTATGGAAGCCAGAGCTCGCCTTGTGTAAGTAAGAGAGAGACCATGACGACCAGCGATATGTGTATGTACAGAATAGCGGCTTGGAATGAAAGTGGATCACGAGAATAACACGTTTGCTAGCCAATTTCGCTTTTATGAATGCGAGTCTCATGACAAGCCGTGGGGGCTTGGCTGTGTGTCGAAGCAAAAATCCATTAATTTCAATATTATACGACTCGGGTGTAGTCCTCGAGACGGCCGCCGAACCGACGACCGGTTCTGTCTCTGACTTGTCCCGCCTTCCACTATGCAGACAGCAAGTGCAGACGGCTTTTGCTTCCTTGCGCGACACCGACGTCGCATTCCCTTCCTCGTTTCACTTTTCTCGTCTGTAAACCAATTTCACTGCCGCTTTGAGTTGAAGCTCAATTTCGCACACTTTTTCATTCAAGCAATGCATGAGAACCTCTTGTTTCTTCCATGACGATCTGCTAGTTTGGATCCCATTGAGCAGCTATAAAGAAGACATCTAGGTGAAATTGATCCTCCTGGTTTGAAGCTGATCTTGATGTTTATGCTGATGCTTTGGAGCCTCCAGAGGCTCTTGCTTCGGTTAAGGAGGAATTCCTTGAAGGAATTAATATTCGTCGCCGTGCTACCACGGATATGATGAAAGTGTGCCTCTCCTCTATGAGTAATCGAGAGCGAGGCTCTCACCCTTCATCTCCACACCACCGACGCCGAAATTGCTCGATCTCGTGTGCAAGTCCTCCTCCTTGTCAACACACAGGCACACACCGACACACAATTGAATCATATTCGTTTGCATTTCATAATATTCACATCGAGCGGCTAGCTGCTTTCAATGCGGCTGCTGAGAAGAGTTTTGTGTGTGGGGCGTCGCGCCCTTCGCGATGTCGTAAACATGGGGACTCTGTGTGAGTGGTGGAAACCTGCGACTATAAAACTATCGCTGGCTTTTTTATTTCTACGAACTTGATGTTTTGGGTACTTGACGTACCAGTGAATTGGTGTCGTGTTGAACTTCCCTTGAACCCACGCAGAGAGTCAGAAGTAAACCAACGGCATTACTATGCGAGCTTCCGGCGCTCTTGGCCACCTCTCTTGCCTCAGTCATCGAGCAGTCCAGTTTCACTGAACAAAAAACTGGTCGCCCACCCTCTATTTCGTCCTCTCTCGTTGCGCGCTCGCTTATGTGCACGTCCCGACGGCCTTTTCTTTCTTTCTTTCAATTTTTCGACGCCTCTCCGACATCAAAAACGCTAAATTGCCCATATTGGATGCTTGCGGCGAATATTTCGGTTTCCGTCCGTCACTCGCCTCATGAGCCACTCGTTTCTCCTCCCTGCTCTTCCTTGTTGTTCTCATTCAAAGCCAGACCTTCCCCTCAGAATCTCTTCAGCACTAGTCGGACCAGAATAATTTGCTCTGAAGCGATAAAAATTGGTTGTTCCGATAGCGCGGCGTCAGCTTGCGCCGTCTCCGCCGCCAGCGTCCATTCCATCGAAAAGCCTTCATGTTCTTTCAAGGCAAAAGGCGACGCGACACCCCTAAACACAAAATTCCCCCCTCTTTGTCACAAAATCGATTCGTAGTTTTTAGCGTTTTATCAATTCGCTCAATGTTTAGTCTCGCTCGTCCCCGCGTCGTCGGTGATGCCCTCGCTCTCCTTCTATCTTTACTTTCAAACCGATTACAGGAAGGAAGGTGGGGGACTGTGATGTCTCTCTCTCTCTGCCTCCCTTTCAAACGTCCTTCTCTCTTTCTGTCCTTTCCGTCTCTCAGCTTTTCTCAGAGACTCACCTTCCCAGCGGTGTAAAATGAAATGTTTGCGAGACAACTCTCTTTTTCGACTAGACTTCGTTCTCGCACAATGTGTTTATGATGACTAAATAGGGAAGTTGAGTTTCTTTCTACTCACAAACTATAGTCCGAGATCGTGTCCAGGGCATTTTTGTTCCGAGTAATCGCCTAGGTCTCGGTCTGTCTGACTGGACGAACACACAACGCCTTTATATTGAACAAACATCTTTGGGTGACACGCGCTCTCGCGTTTTCAAGAAAACATTATTTCGCGATTTGCTCTACTGGTCGTCGTCGCCCCCGTTTCCATGAGAAACGCGTTTTCGCGAGAAAGCTGAAATTGGCATAAAAGCATGTTTTGTGAAAAGTTGGCCTTCTAGCCGCTGCGCCTCACGTCACGCGACCGTATTTTTCGAGATTTATGGCATAACGTGTATAAAGCGCCTGATTTTATTTCGTAACCTTTTAGGCCGCCTTTCGAAAGTGCCATCCACATCTGCCAAATGAATTCTTGTGCTAGCTCTTCCGCACTCTCACAGATACCGACAATGGCTCAAGTGAAGGCTCTGCAAGATCAAATGAGCGAGATGAAGGCCGACTACAGCTTCCTTGCCCACCAGGTACGGAGACCAAATTGCCGTATTCAATGCAAACTTTCTCCTCAATGACGATGTTGACATCGAGCCTTTCAGCTTCAAATGATCATGAAGGTTCTGCATGTGCCGGCCTGTGGCTGCGCAGATTGCCGTCAGAATTTGGGTGAAGCACGACAGGTCGTCAGCGGCTCAGACGCCTCTTCATCCGTCGCCCACGCCACCGTAGGCTGATCAGTAAAGCAAATGATTTGTCGTTTTTGTAGAAAGCTGAAATCGTTGAGACCGACGAGTCCAAGCAGGACGACTTGGCGCCGTTACTCACACCGACGTTGCCGCCGGAACTGCAAGCTGTCACTCCGACGGCTCTCACTCCACCCGAATCTATCGGTGAGATCCCACGACGAATTGCGATGTGAATCGGCGTTTTGTGCCTGAGTCGTAAAAATTTTGTCATTTCCTCAAATACGCGCAGCTGTGCGCGTAGAGGACCCGGAGGGTGCGCCGCGACGCCCGCAAACATTAAACCCGTTCCGGTCCCCCCTTTTCATCTTCTTTCAGCACAAAAACCCAAATCATAAAACCAGACGCACTCTCACACACTTCGCAGAATGATTGCTAGAAAGACGGAGAGCCGATTACAGACGATCTCGTCGCGACAATGCCGAGCAGTCCGCCGCCGCGAGCCGGTGGCCGCAAATCCAAGTACTGTTCGCCGGCTGAGAAGAAGGCCGTCGCCGCCTTCGCTAGACTTCACGGAGCGGCGGCAGCGGCCCGCCACTTCAATATCCCACCCGCCGTTGCAGCCTACTATCAGCGTAAAGAGAGTCAGAAGAAGCAGCAGCAACAACGTCAGAGCACTCTTTCCAGTATCAAAGCGCAGTTTCAGTTGCCCAAGTCTCCTCGATGATCGCGCAAACGGCGCAAGTCACAGGAGCCGAACCACAGACGCCGGGACTGAACCCCCTGACCATGCCTCTTGGCATTGGAGACCGTCACCCGGGCATGTTTCTTCGGGGCCGCGGACGTGGACGTCCAAAGCTCATCGGCGATGAGCTGGATGCTGACCTGGTTGAATACATCGTCAACGTTTGTTCAATGTCTGAGGAAATAAGTTGCCTGTCTTTAGCTGAAGAAAGCCGACGCTCGCTTTGCTCATCTTTCGGCCTCGCAGGCGTTGAATGTTGCAAGAGACTACATCATGAAGCACTCACCGCACATCCTCGAAGAAAACGGCGGACAAGTGAGTGATAGAAAACAAAAGGGACAAGTGGCATTTGAAGGTGCGCCTCAAACTGACATGGGCGATGAAGCTGGTGTCGCGAGTAGCAGAGAGAGAACGTGAAGTGCATCTCGGACTACCGGCCGGCACTCTCCAGTCCTTGTGCCGTTCACTTCCCGCTCCTGGTGGTCTCATGGCCGACGCGATGGCTCAGAGTTTCATCTCTCAACAGATCAGCGACCTGGTCACACAGATGACGAATGCTCAACAACAAGGTGGGAATCGAGGTCGGCGGGATCAATATGATCTTTGTAGCGACGGGCTCTGCTGAGTTGGAGAATGTCAAAGAGTTGGACCTCTCATTACTCGCGTCGTTTGGATCGTCAAGTGGAGAGATGGAGACGGACGGCGATGGAGAGCCCAGTGGAGACACAAGTCCAGACTTTGAGTCCAAAGACGGGGAGGACGCCGGCGAGCAGTCTGGAAGACAATTCGTTTTCCTCACTGCTTGACTATTTTAAAATGAGAACCCCGTTTTTAATTCTGAAATCACGAAAGTCTTCTACTTGATGATCGTTATCATGCCATGAGACCCTCGTCGATTACGGAACTCACCAAGGATTTCACTTTATCACTTTGACAATCACTCCAACGTATCATTCCAAAAACGTTTTCTTCAAATCTCAAGGCCATGAATGCTGAAATGTTTTTTTTTGCTTTTCACGAAGTGTTTACAGTCACCCTTCTGATTAATAATTCGCACCCATGCATGTGATATTATTGCACTAAACGTCACGTGACACATTTATTATCTGTCGAATTTGGGTTTTCAACTAGAATAAATAGATTTTCATGGTAAGGACAAACTCGTCAGCATTT
This sequence comes from Poikilolaimus oxycercus, assembly GCA_034700245.1. Lineage (NCBI taxonomy): Eukaryota > Metazoa > Nematoda > Chromadorea > Rhabditida > Rhabditidae > Poikilolaimus > Poikilolaimus oxycercus. Next base: position 35,442 of record JAQIXL010000201.1, read on the forward strand.
GGGACCTTCGAGAAAATCTCGAACAATCCGAGAGAGTGACTCATCAGACTAAAGAGACAGAGAAGGAAAGAAGATAAATCCGTCGAAATGACATTGCGTCATGGAGAGATGGCGGACATTCGTTGTGGTCAGGAGGAGGCGGCGACGAGATGAGCCCGACGTAGCCCCCGAGGGCCTCCCCGTGTGTCGCGTCCTGTTTATCCACGATGAAGGGACGACGAGAGGCGATGATTTTCTCAAGACGCGGAACGTATCAGTCGTCGTCTCGACCTCGATGCCGCTCGTCGCTTCTTCAATAGAAAATGTCTCTCGGTCGTCGCCGTCTTGTGTCCTCGCCAGTAATTACTTCCTAAGGCGCTTTCGTAATGCCGAACACCAGAAAAGAGGCAATCTCCTTTGTCGACGCGTTTTGAAATCACTTCCGCTTCCCCAGAGGCTTAGTCTTTCGCGAGCGTTCTTCCTACTTTTACCTCACAGATGGCGAAACAAAACAAGACCAGTTTGTCGTCAGCACCTTTAGCTCTTGAATTTTACTTACAGCGTAGAGTAGTCTCACGCAAGTTTCAATCATTTGTTGCACTCTTGAGACTTGAACAGATCGCCGCCCGACTCGCCCACGACAGGGAAGCTTGTGGTGGAGGTGGTGGTAGCGCTGATTGTGTAACGCGCGCTCCTCTAGCGTTGTTTTGCGACAAGCTGTGTCTGGGAGCTCCTCACTCTCTCGGTCTTCAGCACCTTGTTCACCATCTTGTCTGCCATTTGTCAATGACTTCTTCAATGAAATACGAAGACTCCCTTCCTCATCTCAATTTCGTCACGCTTAATCTCTGGGAGCCGTGGGCGTGGGAAGAAGATGTTTGCCTTTTGAGGGATCCGTTCCTTGTGGTACCTCGCTTTTGGACGTCTCGACTACTCTCCGCACCAGGCAGGGAAGTCGCCGAGGAAGGCTATCTTGGAGAGGGAAAGCCCGACCTCAGTTCCACAAGAGGCTCCCACAGCGAATTTGCGCCTCCTCGTGGAGACTTCTAAGTCCGCCAGCTGGTCAGCACTCTTCCTTTCTCCAGCTCATCTTCGCTCTTTCGTAGACACTAGTACGAAGACCACCCTTCGTCTTATAGTTCACGTCCTAATTCTTGATCTTTTCTTCTCAATTTTAGAAACGTTACCGGCTTCTATAATCAGGCACCACGTTGAATTCTCAATTTGAATACCAAAGATCCACCACGAGAAGGAGAAGCCGTCTGGGGTTAGGGCAAGAAAAAAAGCTGAAAGGGTCTTTCCCCTTCGTTGTCTCCATGTCTCTTCCCCCTTCTCCCCGCTCATTTAGTCCAAATTGGATTGGAGGCGAAACCGTTTGCCCCCGTTGAGTCAGTTATCCACACGCCTTTCTCTCTCTTCTCTTCTTCACTGCGTCGAGTTTTTACTTGCCCTCTTCTTCCACAAACTTCTGTTTCCATTCCTGCCCTTTTCTTGGGCTTTTCGACCTTTCGCGTGGCAAGAATGTCAAGCGTTCTTCGGCGGAAATAGAAAATTCTTTTTCTCGCGAAGCTGCAAAACAATTCCGTGAAGCTCTGCTTTCCACGCGACTTTTCGGTGCTGTGAGTCTGTTGACGTCCGGACGCCATCGCATTCGAGCCGCTCTTGGCCTCTCTTACGTGGTCTCGGACGTCGCTTTTTCAGTTCTCATCAGAATCGTGAATGTTCTATTCCCAGGGTTTGCTTAGGCGCAATTCTGTGCTTCGGAGAATGGAGGGTCGAGACGACCGGACAACGACGACATCGCGATTTCCTTGAGCCACAACGTCGAGCGCCGTCGCCGGTGATGAAAACCGAATGCGTCTACAGTCAGCTCGAACAAACCGAGAAGACCGCCAATGGCACTTCACACGAGTGTCATGCAAAGCAATACAGGTCCGTCTCGAGGCTTTTTCATGGGCTAGAGGTCGTCAGCGGTGGTCGGCGATGAGCGCGGCCACCTGTTCATGTCTGTGTGTGTTTTCCGACGACGCAGTTCATTCATTGCTTGAGGGAGCAAGCGAAGAGAGTGATAGAGGAAAGAATGAATGAGTGTCCATGGGGTGAGAGCTTGGATATTTACGTGGCTCGTGACGCGCTCGTCTTCCAGAGGGCTGGTCACCCCCCGGGACGCCGGCGAACCTCGAAACACAAGCATGCAAAAACACTTTTGGGCTCGCAGAGAAGGACGAACAAAATGATTTTCTCGAAAAGAACCCATTGCTTGCTGTAAACAAGCTTGTTACTCGATGGACGAGGCCGCACTCCATGTGACTCAAGCTTGAAATAGGACCAATGATCGGGGGTCTTTAGTACGAATTCCTTAAGGGGAGTGTACAGACTGGCGCGCGCTGCACGAAAAGATGGAATTCTCAAATTTCCGGGCCATCTTCCGTCGACTTCGCGTTCTTGCGCGTGTGGCCATGGCGGAACTGGACTAGCTTGGCACCGTGCAGGGCGCCGCGGCGGTGCCACGCGGCCGGCTGCCGGCCAGGCATAACCCAATTCACATAAATGCCATGGTGGAGGCTCTCAGGAGGAGGAGAGGAGGGGAGGTCGACGTAGTGGCGTCTTCGAGGAGACAAACTGGCCCCCTCTTGTTGCAGGTCCATGACGCTCTCGGTGCCCGACTGCCCAGAAATGGCACGGATCCGCGTGGCGAATCGCCGCAAAATGAGTCTCGGCGCCACGCCGTTGCTTCTCAAGGGAAGGCGATCCCCGCCGCTACGACGCACCTCCCTCGCCGGTGGGTTTCCTTTCTTTCCTCAAAGTCCTCGCGCTTCTTCCTCATCCACGGCTCCTGTTTCGTTGCTGCCAGTCACGGAATGGTCCCAATTTTCCCACACCCAGAAATCTCTTCATGGCCGAAATCCTTGCCGATGCCATTAGCTCTCATTGGGCAAGCCGCTATAAATCCTCTGTTTTCGTTTTGGCGCTTTAAAAATTTGGTCGTCTGCAGACGCTGCTGCTAAAAGCGTCATGTTTTCGGCATTCGTCCCCTCGCTCATCCCAAGGAAACATTTTCGTCGACGCTCGTGTGAATATGATTTGGGGGAGCCATAGATGGAAATTTCTCGAGAAAGACCATTGGTCGAGTATTTTCGGGTCGAACATTTGGAGATGAAGGAATTGCTCAAGAGAGTCCTGCAGGCCACTTCATGACGCGCAAGGCTAGCACTCATGGCACAAATTGGGAGCGCGTCGTCCGCATATGGGACTGAGACATCGGCTCTCTTGAAACATGAAGAGATGGGAGGGGTTCGTTCATTGGCGATGGACGGGCAACGAGCACGGACGGCGCAGCGATGGACTCCTGAGCAGACGGCCGCAACCGAATTTCGCGCATCGTCCTTGTCGCTTTCGGGAGGGGCTCTCCTCTTCGATGCGCACAGACACATACTGATGCCGTACGGCATCCTGGCTGTGCTGCGTGCCTTCTCTCTCGCTCTCCATTTCCAAATTGATGACTTCATTTCCTCCATTTCGATATTTCGCTGCCGCCAAAACGACCACGATGTTCCTTGATCGACGGGCTAGGTGCCCCGCGTCCGCACCCAAAATATTACCATAATGAGAAATAGCTTACCTCACGTGCATAACGAGGAGCGTGTTTTCCTTTTCTTCTTCTTCTTCATCCTCTCCTTCTTCGTCTTTTTCTGCGTCGCTTGAACATCGCATCGACCTTTGCTGCTTCTGAGAACTGAAAACTGAGTAAGAAGAGAAGAGGCGAACACTCTACTAGGATTCCATCTCGACCTCCTGTGCCTACGACCCAATTACCATTTGATATTGGCGCGTCAAAGCTCTTAGAGCTAGGCATTCGTCGGGGAAGCGCTCTGAAGGACGACGGACATTTATGCTTGCGCATGATTCGGCAACGAGCTGTGGCAAGACGATGCGCTAGCTGTCCTGAGCGTCCCCCTCGTGCCAATGTGGAGTCGCGTCTCCTCGCATCGACGTCAATGCCGCCGCACGAACATATTCGGCTTTTCGGTAGCCTTTTCTTTTCTTCGCAGAATTACGAACTGCATACATAACCCAAGGGAACCTTTGAGATCCCGGCGGAAGCAGTAAAAATGCCAGCGCGCCGGCGCCCTCCTCGTTTCCGCTTCAGATGGCGCATTCTCTGTCTCTCAAGTTGTGCATCCTAACCTCTGCTTCTTCGTCTTCTCGAGACGTCTGGGTTTTGTCTAAACTGGGGTCTCTCTTGGGTGATATCCATGTGGTTGCAGAGAAATTATGCTTTCTGCAGACGCCTTCTCGGACAGTATCCGCACGCTGGCGCTCACCGCCCGGCGCAACTCCTCGCCACTCACTCGAAAGTCGACGAAGAAATTGAAGAAGTCGCGGCTTATTTCCAAGAATGGCATCTGCAACGTCTTCAATACGAATGTACCCAAGAAGGACCGCCAATATCTCAGGTTTGGTGTCCATGATCAAAATTGATCTGGTTGACCTTGTAGAGACATCTTTACGACGATGATTGATATGAAGTGGCGATACATGTTTTGTATATTCGCGCTTGTTTTTATTAGCAGGCAAGTGAAGAGGCTTCGAGTTGAAAACTTTCACAGCTGGACGACATTCGCCAGCGTTTACTACTTGATCACGGTTGTGCACGGCGATCTCCCTTCCCAATGGACAAACTTTACGGTTCCGCCAAGCGTCTGCATCGCCAACATTGATTCCTACTATTCGGCTTTCCTCTTCGCCGTCGAGACACATCACACCATTGGATACGGGCATCGGTTTGATCTCCGAGTGCGAGAAGCAAGAGCATTTGCGATTCAGATATATCACGACGCAATGCCCACCCGCAGGCATGACGTTATGTGTGCAGTGCATGTGTGGTCTCCTCATCCAGAGCTTCATGGTCGGATTGGTCTTCGCTAAGATGGCGAGACCGAAAAAACGTGCCGAGACAATTATCTTCAGGTAATGAGACTCTCTGCAAAAGCAACTAAACAAGCTTCGTTGTAGTGAGAAGGCCGTCATTTGTCTTCGTGATGGTCAACTCTGTCTTCTGTGTCGAGTGGGCGACATGCGCAATACACATCTGGTCGAGGCGCACGTCCGCCTGCAGCTCATCGCCGACCGAGAGACTAGCGAGGGAGAGGTAATTTTGGCTGCGGCCGTCTTCTCTCGGGCAAGAACGCGAACGTTGGCTACGTCACACGCATTTAGTGACGCATAAATCTTGCATGAAAGAGGCTCTGCAGTAGTCTCTAAAGCAAATTTCTTTCCTCACGTAGTCGCTTTTAGATCGACCCGCTACATCAGTACGAGATGAAAGTGGGTCCGACAATCACCGACGATGACAGGATATTCTTGGTTTGTTGATTCGCAAAAATTTAAGGTTCATTTTTAAGGTTTGGCCGACGACTCTGTGCCATGTTATTGATGCAGAAAGTCCACTCTATGAATACACAGAGGCGTCGCTGCGATCTGGACAGTTCGAAATTATCGTTCTCTTGGAAGGCATTGTCGAATCGACAGGAATGACCGCGCAAGCAAAAACTTCATATTTGCCGTCGGAAATCCTTTGGGGACACAGGTTCGTTTTTAGACGAGCTTTCAACAAAACACTTTGTAGGTTCAAGAAACTTGTGACCTACCAACGGGGCAATGGATCTTATCAAATCGACTACAATTTGTTCAACAGCACTTATGCGGTGAAAACGCCGTCGTGCAGTGCTGCCCAACATCAGGCACAATGTGCTACCAATGTAAGGCTAGGATCAAACAGCAAAGTATTTTGTGTTCAGTCCCCGAAGGAGTATTATTGCCACGACGAAGCTGAGCACAAGTTAGAGGACACTCGCTCATGGGAGTCAACGCCGATACCAACACCTTCGGTATTTCAACAACATCAACAATATCTCTCAGCCCTTTGACTCTCATCCGGCTTCTCCACAACCGAATCATTCTCCGCAACACACCAACAACAACAACAACTCGTTGAAGAGCAACAGTCTGCAGCCGCCGCCGATGATCGTCGTGCACAGTCCCTCAACCACCACTTCACCAAACCACACACTGCGAGTGGAAACGAGAAAATTCTTCCCCAACAATACCTGCTCACCGTTGTCACCAACGTACTTCAGAGATCCTGCCGGCTCATCGTCTGGGTTAGCCAAAGCAGACACGGAAATATCTCGATTCAGTAGCAGCTTTGACCTCTCGACCCGACCATCGACTGCTCTGTCGGACCTCGAAGAAGAATCCGAACATGGATCGCCAACAAAGATTCAAACCTGCGCTTGAGTTCGATCTTCCTCTACTTTTCCCCCTCTCTCATTCGTTTGCGGGTGCTTCATTCTTTAATCTTTGTACAGTCGCAGTTCAACATCAAGGGTGCTCGAATCGTTTTTGGTTCAAATCCGTTAGTGCTCTGAAGAACAACCATTACATTGCCAAAGTTGTTCGCTTCCTGAAACGTCGTGTGTTTCGAGCGGTTTCTCCAAAATGTGCAATAAAGTTTCGAATTGCTTCGGAAACGACATGAAAGTTTCATTGTTCTATTTGTGGATCGGTCTGAAAGTGCGAATTCTCATTCGATCCCTTTTCCTATCATCTCGTTCCTTCTTAGTGGACCGCGTGGGTGCCACAAGAAGCATTCGAGAAGCCCCTCGAGAGAGCGTGCAGGAGGAGGGCGGCGGCGGCATCCACTCCACGACCAGATGATCCGATTGCAAAGAAGCACATCTTGTAGGCTGATTAGTGGAAAGCATGTGTGGGGTTAAGCCGGCGAAAATCCTTCCGTTCCAGCCATCAAGCTTGTCTTCTCTGTCCGCCCACCGCGATGAAAAGCACATCCCTCGCAGCAATCAAAGAGTATAATCCTCGAGGATGGCTTGATTATCCCCTTCCCCCCACCCGCACCCCCGCTAAGCCCCCCAACTAAGACAACTAACATATCGAAAAACACTCCTTGCTGCTGCTTCTTCTTCGCAGTATTCTCTGCTCGGTCGTTTTCACTTGTTAATGCAAATATTTTGCCCCAACGTGAAAAGTTCACGAAAACAACTGTGCAATCACTTCGGTGTGGTCCGGAGTCTAGGAATGCCCAGGTCTGAACAATTAAATGCCAGACATCTAAAAAGAAGAGTGGGCAACGAGATTCTCGTTCGATCCCTCGCCTGGACCCGGGGAGTGTCGAGTGTCGCCCCTCTGGCGGCATCTGTCCAGCTTGGCCATTAGGCTGATCGCCGCAGTGCCAGCTCGGCGAGCGTCGACGCGCTAGCGGCCAGCGGATGCCTGGATCGAAGGGCCTGGCACGGAGTCGCCCCGAGTGGTGCGCGCGGCATTCCCGCAACTCCCACCACACCCTCTTCCTCTTTCGGGTGAGGACCCGTGCCCGGCACATGGACACCCCAAACAAGCCTGCGAGAAAGCGTGGAAAACCGATCTTCTCGGAAAAGAGCTCAGCAGTTGAAGGTTCTCTGACATGTCATTTCTGCAAAGCAGACCCTCTCGACGTCAACAAGCCAGTAAAGCCTATGAACCTTTTTCATCACCCGATCGAAGAGTGCGGTGAAAGTTGCATCGAACCATTCAGATCATCGAGCGTCTAGTCGAGGCGACACGCTGAAAGCGAACAGAATTGATGAGATGAGAGGGTGCGCCTTGCTCAGAATGATGCAAGCAGTGCACGTGCTTCCTTGATGCTCTCGTCACATCTCATTCCCCGGTCTTCCAATGATCGTCTTTCGCCGCGAAGTCCACGCTCATGTGACGTTGAAGGACCAGGAATCCCCCTTTTCCACCTTCGACACTCGTCGTCGTCGCTTCCCTCGACTAGCGCCCTCATTTCTGGAACCGGAAGCTTGTTGTCGTCGTGAAGCAGAGCGGGAAGCGAATTCGGAGTAGAGCGTTGTTGAGGGGCGGCGACGAGCAGAGAATGCGAGCACAAGGCTCGCGTTCACACTCGACACACGAACACATTGTGATGAGCCTCACGTTGTTTGTCACATCGCCGCGAGCGTCCTCCGTGCAAATTCGTGGAAAGTCGGCGAGGCTCTCCACTCTTGATGGTCGTTTACGCCCCGCATGCATTCTGCTGGGAAAGAGACGACGCTCGTCGTGTCGGGGAAGGCCGGGAACTAGCACGCGACAACAGAGCCGGCGCTGTGAGAGGAGAAGAAGAGAGATCAGCCCGCTCCACGTGACACGCACGCCGACGAAGGACTTTGTCCCCTGGGGCCGCGCGCCACTCGGTCACACGGGCGTTGTCAGATTCCACAGAGATGAGGCGCCTCGTTGATGCGAGCATTCGCTTGCGTCGTCCCTGAATCAGCGAATGTCTTTGTTCGTCCTCGTCGAGGAGGGCCAAGGCCAGAACATGCGCCCGGGCGAACGTGGCGGCTCAGCGAGGGGCGCGTGGTCGCGACACGTCACCA
>JAQIXL010000202.1:0-43807 GCA_034700245.1 Poikilolaimus oxycercus
CCGGGAAGGTCACCATCGTGATCAGCGTGGTCGATTACCCCTAGAGACACATTTTCAGCCAAATCCGTGACCCCCTGTACCAGACATGTTTTGGGGATGCTCCGTTTTGACAGAGACTGGCTCATAAACGCGCGGAGTAAAACCTCAGAGACACATCGTTGCACTCGATCCAGTGTCAAAGTCGATCCAGCCATGAAGTTCTTCGTTCTTCTTGAGTGTCTGCTCGTCGCCGGAGTTCTCAGCGACGACATTAACGACAAGCCGAGCATTCTCAAGGACTATGCCGCTAAGGACGGGTCCTTCAAAGCACCGGAGCCGAAGATCAGCGCGGCCTCGTGGGAGTCGAAGGATGGAAAGTTAGTCATTGGGCTTTTTGCGAAATTTCGAAACGCGTATTTCAGAGTGAGAGCCGAAGCGCTCCCGATGGACAAAGGCCCGAACAACAATCACGGTATCCCCCTCTTTCGCGTCAAGTGGTGAACATCCAGCAAATGAACCAGCCTGAAGATGAATAAATAACTGAACATTCCCGGGTTTGCCCGAACATTTTCGAAATGACACAAATATTTGCTGTTCTACGCGTTTAAATAGGCGTTTAAAGGTAAGCATGATCCTCTGAAGAATTGAGTAGCAGCCCATAAACAAGCCGTTCCTTAGTGTCCGACAGCATCTTCTCAACTTTAGTAGCTTTTAAATTGATCCTTAAGAACCCGAAAACACAGCAAAGTTGTTTATTCCGGGGCTTATCAAACCAGTATTCCGAATTCAAAAATGTTTGTCCCTTGAACGTATCCTTCCGTTGCGTCATAGTGAAGATACAAAAACTCTCCACTAGAAGAAAACAATTTAACCGTGCCGGTGGTGACCTCCTTGAAAGGAATTGGGTTCTTTGAGGACGTAGGACCGAGAAGATCGTCCAGCGTACTCACGGTGTCCGACTTTTGAAGCGAGATTTGAAAACGATTCAGTCTCCTCTGACCACTTCTCCACTGCGTTAACAAGGCGTGAATCCCGTCGGCAGTCACCGAGCTGACCCGAACACAAAAATAGCTCCAGCGAGTCTTCAGAAGAATCTCATCGTTTAGGCTCAGTTGTTTGGGTGAATTGAACGATTCCAGCACTAGAATTGTTGGGTTTAGCAGAAACGTCGACGACACTTGCAAGCCAGCAGCAAGAACCAGATGGTTTAGGGACAATGAAAACTGTTGAACAACTGAAAGCAAATGGGTCTCAAACGGCTGATGTGGGGTTAGAAAGTCGCGAAACATTTCCACAAATGTTTGCCGAAAGAACCTTGGCTGTAGTGAAGCCGAGGTGTCTACGAGCAGGTCCTGAATTGACGACGGAAACATTGGAGCTATGGAAGCTAAAATTGAGGGCTCGAGGTTAGTTTGAATGAAATGTGGTTCAAAGTGACGAAAGAGAAGAGGCAAGAGTTCTTTCAACGTTGAAAGCAGTTTTTCATTACTCAAATCCATGATCACCGCATTAGATCCAGACGTTTTCCGAAAGTTTTTATAAGCAAAAACTTGATGTCCAATGCGAAACTTTTTTTTTGGGAAAGCCAGTTCTGAGAATGGTTTTTCGGTGCATAACTTTGATACTTCGTTACCATCAAAAGCTCCAAGAGACAGACAATTTCGGTAAGAAGATTTTGACAGACTTTTCTTCTTAACGAAGTCAAACGTTGAATAACTAAACGACAAATAGCAACTTTCGGTTAGGGATAAAAACACTTCAAGAAATATTTGTTTTCGAAGACGAGGAGAGCGAAGCGTGAGAAACAAATTAGTTCGCTTGCTTATTCGATGCAGGTTGGGCAACCATTCGCCGTCAATTAGTGCAAAGATTGAGAAAAGAATATCGTCTGGAAGATTGAGGAAAGGATTCGTTGCACGATTCATTCTTGGAAAGCGTCACCAAGCCATACAAGAAAACGAATTGTAAAAGTGGTAAGAAAATTCTATGCTTACCGCTTATTATCACTCTCAGAATGCACTGGACAAACGAACGAGGTGCAAATTGTTACGGGTGGCTAGGGGTTTCGTGACGTCAATGGGAACGATAGGGTAACGACGAGGACGGCAGTTACTTCAAGTAGAGCAGAGGCTACCCATTTGGCGGAGATACTCTGGTGAGTCGGAATGCGCTCATTCAACTCAATTCAATTGTTGAAACTGAAGTCACATGTTGTTGCTAAATTTTGGAGTTATTCAGTAGTAGGGCTATGATCACGGGGATTCTTAAATCGAGACAGAGTTGACGGACGAAATGTGGAATGCATCAACGTGGAAGGAACAGCGCGCGATATTGATGTGGAGAGGCTTACATTTTGAAAAGCTCGGAACACCCAGTCTAAAAAAGATCCCATCCTCAGATCTGATGCTGGACAGTTGATGTGCAGCTCCAAAGGAAGTTTGACGCAGCGTAGCGTCGCCAGTGGATCTTCTCAGAGTCATCGATGCCCGTGAGAACTGAGAGCATCAATGTCGTCTTTTTGAAGGCTCACTCTAAGAAGACAACCCAGGAGCACAAAGAACTTTATTGCCTGCTGAGGACGCTAGACTCGTAGTGCTGCTTCTCTGTGGCCCTACATCTTGTAGGGATTACACCAGTGCTTCACTGATTTTGACAACAAAAGTAGTTGCACCTGCTTCTCTTCCCTTTTCGGGTCATGTGTCACTCGCCGAAATGACGCACGGCGTTTCCATTGCATTGCTAACAAGCATGTTGTCCGCGGTGTCCTCAAGTGATGAATTGATGTCTCGTTCCTGCAGTGTCGAGGCGGTCCGCCCATTTGAAGTTCTGCGGATGCTGGTATAGCAAGCACTTGAGGCGTTCTACTTCCCACTGCCTCTCTCACTGACCGGTGGGACCGGTTAGACTTTCTCTCTCTTTCCTACGGTGCTGCCAGATGTCAAGTCAAGTTTTTCCTCTCCTGTTGCTCATATCTCTGCTTGGATCTTGCTTAGGCATTCTATTTGTGCAGGTTTGTTAAAGCATCTGAAGTGAAACTATGTATGTAAATGTTGCAGAGAAATGAGTACCGAACTTATGATGAGCTGAACGGCCTCTGGACGTTTGTTCGTGAACCGTCGAACTCGCTGGGAATTGGCATTCAGCAGAAATGGCACAACCGAGACATAAAGACATTCGCAGTTTGTGGCTTCTCCGCAATCTCATGAATTTTAGAACGCGACTGTGGTTCCGGTGCCATCAGCTTTCAACGAACTTTTCGCTGACGAATCATCTCGAGAGCACATTGGTTGGGTATGGTATCAGAGAAGCGTCTACACCCACTCTACCGATGGCAACTATCGCACGTATCTCCGTTTCGGCTCCGTTCAGTACTACGCCATAGTGGTCAGTGAAGATATTTGAGTTTTCGAGAGCTTATCTACAGTACGTGAACGGTCAACAAGTGGGCGATCACACCGGGGGTCACCTTCCCTTTGAATTCGAAGTGACGAGCGCACTCCAGCCGGGAACAGCTAACCGAATCACCGTTGCAGTGAACAACACACTCTCCTACTGGACCCTTCCTCACGTGAGTGACACCAACAGAGAGAAGTTTCTAGGCCGACTTCACTTATCCAATGGAAAGCGCGGAAGGCGTGGATCACTATCCACCCGGCTTCTTCAAATCCACACTAGCCTTTGGCTTCTTCAACTACGCCGGCATTCTACGACCAGTTTACATTGTGAAGAAGCCGATAGTCAACATTGACGATATCGTCATTACGGCTGCGGCTGACGGTGCCTTGTGCCCCTTTCCGTTGAATGTTTAGGATCTTTCACGTACAACGTGAAGACCAGCGGACAAGGTGATCAAATTGGAATTCGTGCCCGAATCTACCGTGGAACGAAGCAAATTTATGCGACGAAAGGCACCAGCGGAGCAACAAAGTTGACTGGCGTCAAGAATTGGTGGCCAAGAGGAATGGGCGAGCCTAATCTGTACACCTTCCAAGTGAGAACAATTGGCTATACCTAGTGTGATGGTTTGCCTGTGTCCAGGTAGAAGTCGCTCAGCAGCACAAAATTACCGACATTTACCGCTTGGATTTTGGCTTTCGCACCGTGTCGTGGGACCAGAACAAAATCTACATCAATTCGAAGCCCTTTTATTGTATCGGATTTGGCATGCATGAAGACGCGGATGTAAGTTTATCTTTTCGGTAGATGTGTCTGCTACTATAACGCAAGGCAACGATCACATATGCAGATTCGTGGTCGTGGCTTTGATCCAGTGATCATGACGAAGGACCTGAATCTCCTCGAGTGGACGGGCGCCAATTGCTACCGAACATCACACTATCCATATAGCGAAGAGCGCCAGTTTGAGAGTGACCGTCGGGGTATCGCCGTCATCACCGAATGTCCGGCTGTTTCACTGACGTTAGCATTTGATACAATGCCGAATGTCTCCTCAGCCATTTCCCTCCCGAGATCCTCGCCTTGCACAAGCAGTTTGTCCAAGAAATGATCCAAAGAGATCGCAACCACCCATCGACAATCGCGTGGAGTCTCGCAAACGAGCCAAGCACGTCCTTGAACGCCTCGCGTGACTATTTCCGGTAAAGAGGTTTTTCGTCGATCAAACCTTAGTTTCAGGCAAGTGGTTCAGCTAACGAAGTCTCTCGACACTACCCGGCCCGCCATGCTGGTCACATCGCAGCAATACAACAGTGATAAAGCGGTTAGTATGGCTGACGGAGAGAATTCTTTTTAGGCCGACCTCTTTGACGTACTGGGAATTAATCGTTATTATGGCTGGTACACGGATATCGGCCATTTGAGCATCGTTAACCAGTCGTACATCTATGAGATGACGCTGTGGAAGAAGCATTTCAAAGTGCCGCTTCTTGTCTCTGAATACGGCGCCGAAGCTATGATCAGTATCAGCAATGTGAGGTTCTCCAATTCTATTCATTAGCAACTTTTCAGGAGCCGGGAATGGATTACACGGTTCAGTATCAGGATCAGCTAATTAAAAACGCCCACGATGGTTTTGACAAGCTCAGGCAACAAAACATTATCGCTGGAGAACTCATTTGGAATTTTGCTGATTTCATGATGGCCCAAGGTTCGAACTAGCCATTGACTGGGCGCAACCTATGTATTTTTAGATTACCGAAATCCATACGGTAACCACAAGGGGATGTTCACTAGACAGAGACAACCAAAGATGGCCGCCTACACACTTAGGAACCGTTATAAATCGTTGCTCGATCAGCACTAGTTCACGTAAACTCTAAAGATTTGCTTATTTATTGAGTAAACGGATTGCTCATCGAGTGTGCCTTCAAGCGAACCAAGACACAAAAAATGTGGTGCTAACTGCAAAGAGAAAGCGAGAATTGCTGACCAGATGATTTATCGAGGGGAGTTAAAACGTGCAGTTTATCGAAAAGGTGTTATTTCATGTTCGTTTTGACAAGTTTGACCTTCGTCGATACCGAGTAGGCGGCGAACAACAAATGCGAAGAGCTTCTCCAATGCGCATCTCGAACTATTCGACTTATGGCTGGCGACATGAGAAGAAGAATCCAGGGATATTTGTCTGTGGTCAGACCTGCTCGCAAACTAATTAATCTGGCGATCTTCACAAAAATCCTGCTTTACCAAAGAGAACCTTTATCCTAGACTAGAATAGAATTTGCACTTCAGCAAACATTATTTGATCAGGTGCCGGACTTTTAAGTGAAAAATGTTAAATGGAGAGCTTCGATATCTCATCGTAGCTGTTCTGCAGCAACTTCGCGTTGTTTCGAATAGATTCAGTGATCTGGCGAATGGACCGATCGAGAATAGCCCGCTCACTCTCATCAAGCTTTTCGCAGAAGAAGTTCTAAACCCAATACGCGACAAAAGAAGGAGACAACCTCGACGTCTGTAAGTATCGCTTCCGTAGCATGTCCTTGCGTAGCAGATTTAACGAGACCTTGAAGAAGCATCGAGCCAACACCGCTGAACTTCTCAAGAAGAAGATTCCATTCTTTCTTTACGAATGTCCAAGCGAAAGAGAGATTTCCCGATGGACCAATCGATCGAACAATGAGATTGAGGTCTTGAGTACGAACCTCACCCTGAAATCTAACATAAGTATGAAGAGAAAACGCCACACCTCAAGGAAAGAATAGTTATAGAGTTTCTCAATATCAGACAGTTGCAGTGAGGACGAAAGAGCGAGAAGGCAATCCCGTTCGACTTCCGGAAAATTACACGTTTTGAACAGCTTCAGAAGGTTCTCAAACGCAAAATCCTCAGCGACAGCCGATCCTTGAAGTGCAAGAGAGAAGACCTAGATCATCGTCTATTTAGAAACTGTGTACAAACGGTAAGACGCAGATCGGGATGAAGAACCTTGCCCTCCTTGATGTAGGCCTCGAAGAGATCACGTGCTTTTTGAAGAGTCGGGACGTGTCCGCTCTTGCCGAGGCGGCTGTGGATGAGAGACCGAAGCATAGACTGCTGTCCGCTCTCTCCTGGCGCCGCTTCCCAGCCAAGGCGCTCGCTCACCGGGGAGAGCACACGCACTACGAAGTCGTCGAAGCGGTGTTTTGCCGCGTTGTCGTCATCCACCTGCTGAAGGACGTTGGAGAGGGATGCCAAGCCTGCATATTCTTTGTCTCGTCGTATTTAAAAGACACTCCAGACCTGCGTCAAGCGCTTGCCAGACGACGAAAGAGTCCTCATTGACCGAAGCGGTGAGCAGCTCGAGGAACTGAACAGCCGACGCCTCACCAGCCTCGACTAGAGCAAATAGGTCGTTGGTGATATTGAAGCGATCCAAAGACGGCAGACACTTCGACGCGACGTCCGGTAGCAGTCGGGCGAGCATTGACGGTGAGTATCTGTGCTTTTGTTAAGAAGGGATGGGACACTTACTGGACTCGAAAGAAGCCCGCAGCTCCAGTGTTCAGCTTCACCCAATCGCCCTCAGCGACGTCTTCGACGACCACCTCGTCCTCGATCTTCGTGAGCAGGATGCGATGCTTGACTTCGCCCGGCTTCGAGGCGACCGAGATGTTGATGGGCACTTGCCAGAGTCCCTCGCCGTCCTTGCTGCCGTCGGCTAAGAAGCGCCTCTGGCGGAGCTTGAGCACTCGTCGATTACCGTCGTGTCTCTCATCGACAGTCACAAGTGGAAAGCCCATCTGTTTGGTCCAGCCGGACATGAGTGAAATGATGTCCTTCAAGATTACAAGACGAGGGATTCTCTTACCTGCCCACTTGCTTCACCTAAAGCCTGCCAGAGGTCTACTGTCGTGGCGTTTGAGTACTGGAAGCGCTGAAGGTAGATGCGCAGTCCCTTCTGGAAGACCGGCTCGCTCAGATACTCGCAAAGCGTGCGATTCACGGAGTTTGACTTCGCATACGTAATACTGTCGTAGATCTCGTCCAATTCGTTCGGGTTGTCGATCTCCACCTAAATCTCTGAATTATGAAACTTAGTGTTTCAACTTCGATTGGGTGTGAACTGCGCAGAGCATCTAGCCCGAGCCCTTCAGCAAACTGATCATTCAAGAAAGACATCCAAATGTCGAACTCTGAATAGTTCGCTCCCACAAAGACGTATTCCATGAAGGAGGCGAAGCCCTCTTTCAACCATAGATCAGTCCACCATTTCTAAAGGATCTCAATACTTTGCTTGAAGAACGATACAAACCATTGTGGTCAGGTCTCCGAACCAAAGATGAGCTAGTTCATGTGCAACAACGATGGCGACGAGCTTCTTCGCATCCGTTGATGATTGCTTTTCATCAAACAAGACATAGACTTCGCGGAAAGTGACGAGACCCCAGTTCTCCATTGCACCTGCGGAATTTCTTCAAGAAGAGAATTGTACCCCATTTGAAGTCCGGGATGGCTACCAGGTCACATTTAGGCAGTGGATAAACGATGTCAAACCACTCGCTGTACCAGTCGAGAGCCTTGGTAGCAAGCTCGAGGGAATAGAGTCCGAGCTCCTTCTTGCCGGGTACCGTGTAGACACGAGTCACTGCACCGCTCTTTGTGCGACTTTCGACGAATTCAAGCTCTCCAACTGCGAAGGCCACCAGATAAGTGCTCATAACGGGCGTTGTCGCGAAGTGAACCTCCTTTTTTCCATTCTCTACTTTCTCTTCCAGTACGTTCTACACAACTATGCCTAGTTAAAACCTTGTAACAAACCATGTTTGAGAGGGCTGTGAAAGAGGAGTCAACGACTAGCGTGACATCAAACGTCGCCTTGTAGATCGGCTCGTCCCAGCACGGAAACGCTAGTCGAGCATGAGTGCTCTAAAACAAGTTCCACTACAGGAAGAAGAAGAAACCTCAAACTGTGTGCTGGCTAGAAACTTCTCTTGACCATTTTCGTCCTTGTAGCAACTGCGATAGAAGCCGTTCATCTTGTCGTTGAGCTCCCCGGTGAAGTCAAGTTGAAGAGTGAGATCTTGGGGCTGCACCTCGGACGGCAACTGCACGGTGAGAATCGACCACTTCTCGTCCAACTCCGTTATCAAATCCTTCGCCACAACTCCGTTCGCAAAGTGGACAGACGCCGCACTAACGGCGAGTGCCTTCGCGTGCAGACGAAGCTGCAACGTCGGCGCTAGGATCTTCACCGAGATCGCCACACTACCATCGAAGACAAATCTGAGAGGAATGTTTGAAGAAGACAAAGAGGGAATCACTTAGCGAGGTCGGGGGCAAGACGAAGCTTGTAGTTCGTCGGTTTCGCGAAGTACGGCAGGCGCTCATACTTCTCCTTCACGGGAGCTGCACAAATCATTCTGAAACATTTTTTGTAGAGATGGAGAAGAAAGAAAGCCTTTACAAGTCGAGAAGACTGAGAAGACTTAGCAAGGCATCCAGAAAGTAATCGATTGAACGGAAACACGGAGAAGGAGTTTTGTCAACAGTTCGTCGAGAAAAGAGCTGGACGATTCGAATTCGGCCAGCAGGCGCTAACCAAGCTACAGACTATACGATCCCAGTGTAAAGGCGTCTATTTTCATGGAAATGGAGGAAGTTCAAACTTCGTTGTGGCCCGAGGTCTGAATAACCAGTTCGAGAAGAGTGATTTATCATAAACAGATAAATAAACACAAGCTTTTCTTGGTGAAATTGATGGCGATTTGAATGTGAGGACTCCAATGAGAGCTCTCCAGGCTTCCCACAGCAGAGGGTAATGGAGACTAAGTAAGGGATTGAGAGAAGGCGGTGAGTGGTCTTCCACCTTCACGTCTCCTTACACGGTGCTTCACATTTATTCAAGAAGAAAAGAGATGGAAGAATGAAAGGGCAGATCCAAATGACGCATAGCTGGTTCTTTTATCATCGTCAGCGGCGGGCGTTGCTCGGTGCCGTGTCGACGTTCTTCCGTTCGTTTGAGCTGCTCACCATGTTCAAAGCATCGACGCTGGTTCCACGACTATTCGGGGGCCTCAGATCACCACAGAAACGGGTCTAAAAGCCCACAAGATGCTGTCGTCAGCTGCAATCTACGGATCAAACGTTGAAAACTCTAATAGTCTTGTCGGCGAATCCTCAGGGTCTTCGGGGTTTTGAAGTCAAAGGCTTGATGCTTCGAAGACCGAGATCAGACAGTCGAAGTTTCCAAGACATGAATGTATAGAGTGCGGATGGAGGGTCACTTTCAGCAAATTTTACTAGCCTCTAAACGTCACAGCCTTTATGATAAGCGAATTGCCGGTGCGTCTCGCGAGGCCATCAAACATTCTCCGACTGTTAATAATAACCTTGATGCGCTTCACCGCCAAAGGCTGCTCTAGATTCTCTGAGAAGAAAGCCGAGAAGAAGCACATCGACGATACAGATTTATGTCAACCTGATCATGGTGACTAGTGTTTGATGGATCTCTTTTCAGGCATCCCTACGAGAAGTATATTTGAGAAGTCGACGCCCAGTTACTCGACACTACCGATAGGCGAAACGACCGCTAACGACGCCAACAGTTTTGGCGGCCGGAATGTTCGGTTGCCCATAACTTGCCCTTCTTCCACTAAAGTTGCTTTCTAAAGCAGACACTTTCCGCTCGACTCCCGCTGCAGTTCCTTTTATTGATCTTAATGATGTGCCATTCTAACGCGATTCGCGGGTCTTCAAGTCGTTCATTTAAATCAAAAGAAGTGAATGTGCCTTAGATGGCGTGGAATACTTTTGACGACTATAGTCAAAGCCGACCGAGACAACGACGGCGAACGATCATTTTAGCGGTTGTGATTGGAGTTTCTCTAACGTTCTTCATTGCGGGCTGTATAATGTTAGGCATCGGAATTCACAAGGCAAACAAGAAATGCTGTAAGTGACCAACGCTCTGCGAAGAGTTTGTATATTTCAGCCAATAGCGACTTTTCGGTATCCACCGTGAAAGCGGTGTTACATTTTTCAGCCAATGTTCCATGGATTGCGTACAATTCGAGTTTTAGTGACCTGTCTTCATCGTCGCGAGCCGAGCTTGTCGCAGCACTCACTGCAAACGTTTGTTTGGCATTGCTTTTTGGAAGTTGTTTAGTTTACCGAAGCACTCAGAGAATTAAGCGATACCTTCAAAGGCAGCGTCTCAAGCAGAGTAGTACCTCGAGTGTCAATTATCTTGGCAGCTGATGATACTTCCGGACTAGTGCCCTTTGGGCTCACTATTGATATTCTCGAACCGTAAGCGTTCAATTGCGGCAAAAGGCTTCCAGATCGTCACAAGATCCAACGACTGCAAGCGTGAACTTCTATGGCACCCTCATTTACACTTCGAACGTGACAGCACCAGATGTCCAGCATCGTCTAAATAGCGCTGGTTATACCACGAATGTCTTCGGTTTGCTACCGTGAACGCTATTGCTACTTCTTTTTAGACAATGCACGAGAGCAGTGCCAAGGCAGTCTGACTCCGCCCGGAACCAACTCCACACAACCTCAAAACTATCCACGTAAGACTTCAAGCAGCGCGATCAATTGTTCAGCCTATCCATGCAATCCACGCAGCAGTCCGCCACGCACAGCGATCTTCCTTGTTGATGTCGCGTACCCATCTGATCCCAACACCTCACCGACTATCAAGGAGAATGCGGTAGAAAAACGGCTTCATTTGTCGAATAGTCTAGATCCGCTCTTACCTTACTTCTGTTGCTCCGGATGGAGAAATCTGGGGCGAGTATCAAATGGCTCTTGCCGTCTACTTCGGGACTCAAGCGTATCTACCGGAAAACTTTGTTTGCATGAATAAGACATGCTGGCTGAGCGCGATATCGGCTCTAGCTGTGCAGGACGCAACTGTGCAGAGTCACAACTTGTCGAGGTACGCATTAGTCACGGATAGTCATACACTGTTTTGCAGAGGACTCTCAGCCATAAAGGACGAGTTCTCCAGTCAGGCTCTTCAGCTATCAACTGGCCGCGCTAGAAATCTTATTGTTGTCACGGACGGATTGTGAGCCCAACATAATGCCTGACTAAACTGAAGTTAAAGTGACTACGACGGCGGCTTCGGATTGAATCGAAGTCAAACGCTTATGGAAGTGTTGGTCAAGACTTTCACTGTGAGCATGGTCGTCGCAACCACAGATCGTGGCAGCTTGAACACACTTGCCTCACTAATCGAGGATCATTACAACTTCGTTAACACATCATTCTGGTATCAGCTGAACAACGAACCGGCCGTTCGAGATCGATCAACCAACTGGATTTGCTTTTGTTTGTTTGTTTTTAAAGTGAAGAATAATGTTGTCCTCCAGCTGTCGCCGTGACTTCAACGACGTCGCGTACTACTTCATGGACAGATATTCCGTTTACTCAGACGTCAACGTCATCGGCTATAACAGTCCAACCTTTGCTAAAGTCGTATTGTCCGAGCTACATCGATCTCGTCTTGGCTATGCATTTTCCCAGCACAAACGATGATTGGTCAACAGTGCGTACAAAAGCGGATGACTTTAAGTTCATCATAGTTACGAAGTTTCGTCACGGAAAAGTTTTTTGTCGTTTTTGGAGGCTTGAATGCCGGACTTACGACCGATCGTCTTTCTCGACTGTCGATTTTCTTGTACGACGACGATCATTTGCACTTTGTCGCAAACTTGACATCCTTTACCGATACAACTTCACTAACAGAAGCTCTAATGGCCGTAAACTACGATCCACCCGACTTCAGCGCCATTCAGAACTTGAGTAGGTATGCACCCATGTCAAAGAGCGAGAAAGCGCATTAGGGTTTTGGATGCTACAGTTTTGGAGTTTGATCTACGCGGTCGAGCCTATGCTTTGAAGGTGGTGCTCATTGTCACGGATGTGTTAAAGTTCGTTTTACAAGCCAAATCATCCATAATTATAGTGAGCCGCTCGAAGATCTTTCGGACCGCATCATTGCTTTGAATGCGGCTGGCATTGCATCGTTGTTGGTCTCCACTGATACAGATGGAGTTTCTGCCGACTATTCTGGCATCTTCAATCCTATTTTGAACACAACCTATGACGATCTCAGTTCTTTCGATCAATCGAACGCAATTCAACTTGCCAACAATCTTCGAGACTATGTTTGCGACCTGCTTCCACCGAACGGTTCAGCCTTTTTGACGATGTTGATTGCTTCAGAACCAAATGGTACGGCATGGGGTCCAGTAACGGCCGACCCGGAGCTCATCCCTCAAGGGCCGATTCAATACGCTCTTACGTATCCGGATATCACAGTTGTCGTTGACACGAGCGCAAATCTCGCGGAGGGCAGCAACGCCCTAAATGACCGTGGCTTTGAAGCGGTTTGTCTTGCGTTCTTAGGGGATTGTCTTGCAGCTTCGTCTATTCCTTGTTAACACATTGATCAAGTTCAAAATATCATCTGAAGAAACAAGAGTCGCTCTGGTTACTTTCGACTCAACACCAACGATCGTCTTCAACTTGAGTCGCAATAACGACTGGGATGATCTCTATCGCGCCTTAACCATCAACTTGCAATATGGTCCACAGTCTCAACGGGCACCAGGACGTAATCTTGATAGGTCTGCTTGTTTGAAAGCATAAATTGAAGCTCACATGTTAGCGCTCTTGACTTAATTATAAACGAAGTCTACGTTCCACAAAACGGCTTCACAATTAGGAATCCTAACTACTTGTGGATTTTCACAACAGGACCGTAGGTCTATCGCAAGCTTGCAAGCCACTCCTTGTAGGAATACTCAAGCTTCACGAGCGGATTACATGTCGTACCAGGATTCACTGAAAGTATGCACTCAGCCTCGTAAGCGAAACATTTCAGTCCCTCGCAAGATCTGGCATTGGAATCACCACAATGGGACTTGGAAATCTCGACCAAGCATATCTTAACACTTTCGGCCCAAATTATTATCAGCTGGTAAACTATGACGATCCCACGACTGGGATTGCCTCGATGGCAAATCCTCTTCCGTCGGCGATGTATCAAATGGTTAGCGGAACCAGTGAGTCTTATTGTTAGTCGTTCATCCTTTTACCTTCAAGGAAATGTGCTAACGCCTTCCATGCTTCAACTACGGTCGGACATTGTGATTGCCGTTGATCAGTCTGCTGCCCTCAATGACACTGTTCTTGATGGAGTCAAAGGCTTTCTCACAACATTTGTTGACACACTGACCGTGTCAAGCGAAGACACGCAGGTTGCTTTGCTAGGATTTGGACTAGACATCGGATCAACCAACTTCACCTTTACTCAAGGAAATACTTCCGCCTCGCTACTCAGCAATATAGACAGTTTCGCATCCGATGGCAGTTCACAAGCGGATTACGGAAGGCACGTAGCTAGTCAATAAGAAAATTTGCAGAGCGATGATTTCAATCCGAGAGCATTTTCTAAAAGCCGAAGCTGGATGGCGTGAAAGAGCAACTTACGTGATCTTTTTGACTGCGAGCAGGTACGGATAGCTCTTGTACGATTGACATAAAATTGTAGTGGTGGAATTTTGAATGACACAGCACAGGCCATCCTTGGTGAGCTCTCAACCATCTTCTCGATAGGAATCGGTGGAGACGTCGCTTTCCTTCGAAACGTTTCATCGACTGTCGGGCTTGTATATCCGATCAGCAATTCAAGCGACTTGTTGAATTGGCAAACGCCTCAAGACGGCGATTCTCGCAAGGCGCCGATGTCTGGTTTCTTTACTCAAATTGCAAGCGGTTTGTGAAAGATCGCGTTCAGAGAGTACATTATAGAGCATGCGCAGTACCGTCAGAACAATACGGAGCCTGTGGACGTCAATGTCGATGTTATTATTGCTATTGATCAGGCGCGTCTTACAAGAAATGAGTTTGCAGCGGTATCGACTTATCACGTGAATTTATTTTTTGTTTTCAGATTACCCTTTGGTCCATTGATTTCACCAGCCAGTTCTTGGTTTCCTCAACCGCAACGCGATTCGCATTTGTCACATTTGAAAGGGCCCTTATCGATTCAATCGACTTCAATGCATATGCAGACCAAGACGAACTAACTACGGCTATACAGCGTCTGTTCTATAACAGTACAAACAACGCTGAAACCACGGCTTTCCTTTCTGGGTCTGCTTTTCTTTTGACAACCACAAGTTGTCCAGAACTCTCCATCACGTCAACGAGAGTATCGTTGAGACGGAACATGGATGGCGAACTGGTAGCACTTACCTAGTTTACCTCGCCAGCGCTACTGTGTATGCTCCAGAACACCACAGAGGCTTTCAGGGAAGACCCAAATAGCATCAGCATCGTTCGAAATGATCTTCGCAACAAAGGCATCGAAATCATTGGCGTCGATTTGATGAACGGTGGGACAAGCGCATATCTGCATCGCCTTGAAACAACAAAAGAGACCGTTGTGGTGAGAGACTGCTCCAACTTGATGTTTCAGGTGTTCAACGCCAGCTCTTTGATTCTTGACTCTCCAGCTGATGTGGAAATAACTCAGTTCATCGTCACAAGTAAGACTTGTTGGGAGTGGAGATGGCATCTGTTTTTCAGACTACAAAACAACAATTCCATCACCACCAGCGGTCTCGGAAATTGTCGCCGACTTCTTTTTCGTCATTGACTTTACCAACTTCTCTCCTTCGGAACAAAGCGAGGCATGCTTGTCACATTTCGAACTTAATCCTGCAGGCAATCGACTTCCTTCAATATATCGCGAGTCAAAGTAATGTTAGCTCGGAGATGGCTCAATTTGCGTTCATTGCCTATGGACAAGACGATCTAATACATCCGCAGTCGCTTCTCAGCTCCCAATCAGCCATCAGTAGTTATCTCAACGAGTTGCGGCTTGAGACTAATAGATCGGCATCAAGTGCCGCACTACGAAGGTAAAATCAAAGCGATAAAGGTCTTCAAAATAATGACTTTCAGAGCCCTTGATTTCCTTCAAAGCCAAATAACAACGTCCAGCGATCGTAACTATCGCGGTGGTCTCACCTTTATCACGTTCATAGCATCTAACCCATAGTGAGACATTTTTGCGAATCGTAATTGCTGTCTTGTAGCTTGACAAGCCAATTGGGTGATGTGTCATGGTTGCAAAGCGATGCCCTAAGTTCGAATCGTCTCTTTGGCTTTGCTCTTAACGGTGACGTAACTGTCTTGCAGTATCTTTCGGTATGCAAAAACGAAAGTTGTTCAACAAAGTCTCTAGATCACCAAACCGCAAGACGATCGAAACAGACTGATTCCCACGTACAGTTTGGATGTCACCTCTGATGCCGTTGCTGGGTCGAATGGGTTTCTCGGCTATATCGCCGACAGTGAGTCTCTAGATTGAAGAGGAATCGGTTTCTAGAATACATTCGATACATCGGTCCAACTCTGACAACGACAACAACAGAATCGACAACTGTTGCCTTCACGACCACAGTTGCAACAGCGAGTGTGCCTTCGTTGTCAACAACTAGCGCCTCAAATGCAACGACAACATCCACACCGCTCACATCGACGTCGATTACTATGACAGCTACCTCAACGAATCTAACAAGTTCTTCCACAACTACAACCACATCGACGACATCAAGCTCTCAATCGACAGCGTCAACAACCGCAATACTCTCTTCAACCGTCTCAACAGATGTTCAATCCACGGAACTCGATCTCATTTTTGTTCTAGATGTTGCTCTCGACACAGAACAATTGGCCGACGTATGTTTTTCGCCATTCGAATGTTTTGTTTAGGTGTCGAGTTTTATTCAAACACTTTCCACCTCACTTACGATCAACTCCAATTCAACGCGGGCTGCTTTGTATCTTGTCACGAACGGAGGTGGCCTTGCTGCCAGCACTCTTGACGCATTTGGTAACAATGCGCAGTTTAATAGCGCTCTTAATCAACTCGGCCTCTTCATGGACCCATGGCCAGCTCCAGCTTCGCTTGACTAGTAAGCAGACCGTATCATCGACACCAGCCTTGCATAGTGCACTGAACGAACTCAATGGGGTGGAATTCAAGAATTGTGGATATCGGTTGACCATCGCAAATCATCTAATTGTCTACATAACCTCGTTCAGCAGGTTTGGTTATATCGCTTCTACATCCTCAGCTTTGAAAATGTTGCGGCTGCGACTGCAATTGCCCAAGATATTCGAAGCTCTGGAACCTACGGAATCGTTACAGTCGCCTTCAACACGACTAATCCCTACCTGGAGGTGTCTCAATATGTAAAGGAGTCGATGTTTTTTTAAGAGAATTTCTGGTGGAGCTGAATGCAGCCTTCAAGCCAACTCTGCGGAGTCGCTAAACACCGACATTGCTCCACAAATTAAGGATTTGGTTACGGCAGCCTCGTTAGTGTTTTTATTCCTTATCATCCTTTTTCGACAGTCAAAGTGGCCTGTACTGCTCGATGTCACTACCAAAGAAATGGTCGGAAGAGGAACTTTTTGCTCTCAATGTCAACGTGCAGACGCTAGATAAAGCAGGTGAGCAATACTTAGAGAATAATTTCTTGCAGACGAAACAGAAGACGCTGTATCGACTTCTGATCCAACATCAATGGCTTCAACAAGTGTTAGCAACGAGAATGTCGATCTTGACATCGTCTTTGTAATTGACATGACTGGCAGTAATGCTTCTCTAGTCGAGGTACTTTAATTTTCGAAAAAGCACTTTCCAGGTCCAGCAATTTTTGGAAAACTTGATGACGCCCTTCACAATCTCAAACGAAAGGACTCGAACCTCATTGTATTCGCTTTTCTCGCGCTTTGGTCTCGCGGCCAACCTCTTGAATGCTTTCGGCGATCAAAATCAGTTCATTTCGGCTTTGCAAGATTTAAGCAAATACTACTGGGATCCACTGTACACTGGTGAACCATCTTTAGACTAGTAAGTGAGTATTCGTTCTATGATGTTTGCAGTGCGTTGAGTGAAATTTGGGGTAGAGATTTTCAAAGCGAAGGCTACCGAGCCCATATTTCGAATCATCTGATAGTATTCATCACGTCCTCACCTAGGTAGAATTCTCCTTTGTAAAATCAAAAACTCTTCCTCGTTTTTAAATAGTTTGGACAACGTAGATACAGCAATAACAATTGCTCAAGAAATTCGAACTAGTGGAGATTACGGAATCATTACTGTCGCATATCAAGTACAAAATACAGCGCTTGAGGTAAATTCGCACTTCTCACGCACGTTTTTAGGCAATTGCTGGTGGTACAGCTTGTGCTCTGAGTGCAACTTCGCTGCAAGAACTCTATTCGAACGTTGAGCCCGCAATTCAAGCTCTGATACTAGCTGCCGCGTAAGAGTTACGCTTTGAAAATGATTGATTGCAGAGAGAATGGTGGTCGCTACTGCTGACAAACATCTTGGAAGCTTCAAGACGACTTTCTATCAAGTGAAGACTGACTAATAAATTGCTAGCCAAAATAAAGCATAGGATAGTTGTCATTACGAAAAAGAGTTTTAGTGCAAGAATGCAAATCTCTATGAATGAGAGAATTTGCCGTAAGCGTACACCACATGTGACCGCTAGATGAAACAGGCGATTTCGTGCTTTTGAACGCATCCAGTCGGGTTACTTTAGCCACGAGACTTTGCATTCAGGCTTTTGAATTTCGACTTGCAACTGGCTTTTGACTGAGTTTTTTCTTCGAATGCATGTTTTTCATTGATCTGCAATCAGGACGACCAGACGAACATTCTAAAACGGAGTGACGTTGGTTCACTTATGTTGGAGAGCACTTCTCTTATAACACTTCTCCGACAATTTATTGAAAAACATTCATTTGCCAATATCGTGCGAGACCTCGCAAATCGCTTGGCCGTCAGCACACCACCCACCAAAAAAGCCGTGCGACTTGCAGCAAGTATGCATGTGACCGTTGTTCCAGCATATCTCATTGCAGGGCTCCACATGTCGAAACAGAAGTGGGTCCAGATCTGCCGTCGTCACCGGAATGAATCCTGAGACTCAAAAAAGATACATATGTAATAGTTGTGGAAGCTCACCGGCAAAGAAAGCAATAACACATAGTGATGTGAGGACACGCATGAAGCACTCACGACAATGACGACGACTGAGGAAACTTCTGCGCTCCGTCTCGCTTTCCGTGTTCTTTATTGCTTGTGTGTAAAGCGCTAAAAACTTCTGCCTTACTCAGCAATAAACGCCCTTGAGGTCTCTTCTTCGTCAACTAAAATGAAAGTTACAACGCTAAGTGATCTTGGCGACTCATTTTGAGCAAGGCAATCCACTTGCTCTCATCCTCTGTTATCATTCGTCACTCACTTCGGAAAACACCAACAACGCGCATTTAGGTGTTTATTCCTTTGCAGCGGTGTTCTTCAGAAGAAGTCCTGGATCTTCACCACTTGACGCGAAAGAGGGGGATACCGTGATTGTCGTTCGGTCCTTTGTCCATCGGAAGCACTTCAGCTCTCACTCTAAAAAAACGCGTTTTAAAATTTCATTTAAAGCCCAACGACAAACTTTCCATCGTTCGACTCCCACGAGGCCACGCTGATCTTCGGCTCCGGAGCCTTGAAGACCCGTCCTTAGCGACGTAGTCCTTGAGAATGCTCGGCTTGTCGTAGATGTCGGCGCTGAGAACTCCGGCGACAGCAAACACCCAAGAAGAACGAAGAACTTCATAGCTATGTACTCAGACACAGGATCGACACGATCGATGTGCCTTAATCGGTCGTTCAGCCCTTATATAGGCGACTCATGTCAGGGCTTAAATGTTCTCGGATTTCACTAAAATACAAAATTGATTCACTTAATAACGTCTCGACAAAAGGCAAAGCTACAGCATAATGTTTTGTCGCTGAGTAATCGTGTAACGAAAATACATCGTACAGGCATCGTTTCTGTGGCGGCGGTGTTCTCAAACTGAACTCATAAGAGGTGAATCCAATAGACCTAAGATATCGTTTGGAACTAACTTATGCCTCTCATAAATTACAGCAAGCAAATATCGAAAATAAAGGCTGAATGTGGTGCAGTACTGTTCTTTGATGTCTGGAGACCACATTTATCGCTGAACAAGTTGGCATATTTCAGAAATGTAAGATGTCACACGTTTGGCTCGATTTCATTTGAAGAAATTTTTGTTTCCATTTCACCCTGGGAAGAGGGAAAGGAAGAGAAGAGAATAATTTGATGCTGCTCGATTTTTAACGTTCTCTGTGGTTCCTCGAGAGAATGTTCTGTGATAAACCACTGAGACCGACACTTGCACGTGGTACAAAGACGTGTCAAACGTGAGTGTTCCATGGCTATTCTCTGCCCAATTATGATCTCAAACGACCGCGATTCAAAGAGCGGCGCACAAGAAATTGTGGCGCCACTGCCTGAGAGGGCGGTTCAATTCAAGGGCGCGCTGGGGTCCCGGGCCGAAGAGCCCGCGCGCCGAGGTCGATCTTTTCCGGCCCCTCTTCACCCCTCAGTTGAAGCGCCGACAAACGCCTGTTCTTCAACTTCGGCACGTAGTAAAGTCCTTCATCACGCAAGGACCTGTCGCGCCCTTGCCTTGACCTGCGCCACGTGGGCTGCCTTTGAGGCTATTTTGTCTTCTAGACTGCGCCTTGGTCTTTCGGGGTCAAAGGTTTCCACCACTTCATTCATTTGTTTGTCTTTCCGCTCCTTGAAAGCTCATTTGGACCTCCGGATTAGCACTTGGTCTACGTCAACGAGAATTTATGCTAAGTTTGAATTGAAGTTAGCAGTATTCTTCTCGAGGTATCTGATTACCAAGCCTTGACTCTTCCCGAGTGCTGCAGGCGAGAAAAGTGGTCTCAATGGTCGCTCTGTGGAGCCCCTTCTTCTGTCCACACAATGCCGAGTTGCCCCCACCCTGCACGTCACAGTCTTTCCGTCTGCTCGAATGTAGCCCATGTTCCCACAACACGCGCGGCCCTGACTATCGCGTGGTGTAGCCTTATCAAATGCCACTGCTGTGCGTTTCCGCCACGACGAGTGTCCAGACTTTCCACCTGTAATCATTTCACGTGTTCGATTTCATGCGTGATCCTTGATTTCATCATAGTTCAAAATCAATTTCAGGTCGGTATTTCCGGGTGATCCGGACTAAGAAACAGAGATGTCGGCGTTCAACAAGCTCGAGGTGGCGCCCGTCATTGAGGTGTTCCATATGAACCAACTCTACCTCAATGACACTAGCCCACAGAAGGTCAACCTCACAATCGGAGGTGAGTCGACTCTCTTTCTCTCTCACTCTCTATTCGATAATCGTTTCCTCGAAATGCGATTGCGATCTATCGTTGAACGACAACCACGTGTTTCTCTTTTCAGCCTACCGAACTGAAGAGGGAGTGCCTTGGGTTCTGCCCGTTGTGCGAGAAGTGGAACAGCAGCTTGCTCTTGATGAGACTCTCAACCATGAATACCTTCCCGTTCTTGGTCATCCTGGCTTTAGCCAGGCCGCCGCCGAGCTGGTTCTCGGCGAGAACTCTGTGCCGCTTAAGGAAGGACGAGTAAGGCGCTTACATTGAGCAAACCACGATCCATTCAGGTTCAAGCGACTCAGTGTCTCTCCGGAACCGGTGCTCTTCGTGCGGGAGCTGAGTTCCTTTCTCGGGTGACTGGATACAAGACCGTGCTCATTTCCAATCCAACATGGTACCGTTGGATCTTGAGCTGAAGTGTTCAGGGGAAATCACAAGTTGGTGTTCTCCGTTGCCGGATTTACCGACGTGCGGACCTATCGCTATTGGGACAAGGCCGGTCGCAAAATCGACATCGACGGTTTCTTGGAAGACCTGAAGAATGCTCCTGAAGGGTACGAAGAATTTAACGCCACGTCAAACTTGTAGATCTGTTGTTCTTCTCCATGGCTGTGCACATAACCCAACTGGAATGGACCCGACCCAAGAGCAATGGAAGCAGATCGGCGAGGTCGTCAAGGTAGTCACAACTTCTTCTTCGAGATATCTTTTGCAGAGTCGTGACCTCTTCCCCTTCTTCGACATCGCCTACCAAGGCTTTGCCTCCGGAAACCCCGACACGGATGCTTGGGCCATCCGCCACTTTGTTGATCTCGGACTCGAGCTGACCATTTCTCAGTCCTTTGCTAAGAACTTCGGCCTCTATAGTCAGTTCACTGTTTGAAGTCTTTACCCTCGTTATTACAGACGAACGTGTTGGAAACTTGGTGCTGATCACGAACAACAAAGACAACCTTCCGGCTATTCGTTCTCAAATGTCGCTTGTCATCCGTGCTAACTGGTCGAATCCGCCCGCGCATGGTGCTCGAGTCGTTCACAAGGTCCTCACCACACCCGAGCTCCGCGCCAAGTGGTTCGAGTCCATTCAGGTACATAAACTCAATCTTTTAACAATTACGATGGTTTAAGATCATGTCCTCGAGAATCAAGGAGATGCGCGCCGCTCTTCGCGGGCACCTCGAGCGTCTCGGCACACCAGGTACCTGGGTGCACGTGACGCAGCAGATCGGAATGTTCTCCTTTACCGGACTCACGCGTAAGTTTTCATTTCCGGTTTGAAAAAAGCTTGATGGTTTCAGCCAACCAAGTGAAGCACATCGTCGAGAAGCACAAGGTCTTCCTGCTCAGCGACGGTCGCATCAACATCTGCGGCTTGAACACCAAGAATGTCGAGTATGTAGCGAAGGCCATCGATGAGACCGTCCGCAACGTCGACTCCCACATCTGAATGTTTCCCGAAAACTGAGCTCTATTTCTCCACCCCTCTCCGTTCTCTGTAGGATTAGAATCTAATAAGTCTTGGGTTTATATGCACGTTGATGTCATTTACTTCACCGATGTAGCGCAAGCCTTGTCGTATAGATATGCGGGCATTTCTAGAAACACGTTCTGGTGCAAGAAGAACCTCCTGGTTGTAATAGGTATTCATCACTAGGTGATTCAATAAACGGTCGTATTCGGTCTCACAACAGAACGAGTGCTAAGGGAATATTGAGCACGTGCAAGTAATTTCGAACGCGGATGAGAGACAGCTGGGTAAATTGGTGGATTCAGGGGCAAGAGGAGCATGATGAGACTCGCGCAACTCACAGCCCGAAGAAGAAGAAGAAGACTCTCCGCGTTCTCTTCACTCTCCCTTCCGCCCTCGCTTTGTAATTGCCTCGAATGGCACTCAGAACTTTCTCCTTCTTCGAGGTCGAACTCGTCCATGCATGGGAATGGGAATTTCCATTGACTAAATGAAGGCGCACTCGTCTTGATTCCGCCTGTGAGGCTTCGTCCCTCGCAACTTGTGCTTCGTATTGATTCCGCTCGCGCCACGCTTCGAGAGGTGTTCTTTGGGACGGACGGCTTGCAGCGTCGATCGTCGTTGCCGGCGTTCGCGCACTCAACGGGTTGATCCTCCACAAGGGCGTCGCGGTGGTGACTCCCTTCACATTTCGGGTATTCGACGATGGCCACGCAGCCGCCGTCCCTCGTCTCGAGGTGAGTTACGGCCAATTCAAAAGACCTTTCCCTCTCCACAAATGTACCTCCCACTTCACGCATTTCGCAACCCTTGTCCATAGACCAGCCTTGTGTGCATGGGGATCTCGCGCGTTTCGGCTTCTTGTCGTCCGAAATCGATCCCCAGTGAGTCAACGCCACCCTCACTAAGGCACGCCACACTTGGTCTTCTTCGATTTTCCGCTATTCGGCATTTGTTTCCGCGCGCCTCGCTAGTCGCTTGACGTTGCAGTGTGGACTCGAAGACTATTACGCGACCTCGTCGACCTCACGCCACAATTCTACCCGAAGCCACGCCGGAGACTCCGACTGCCATGGGTGAGCCTCTCCTTCTCGTTCAATAGAATAATTACGTCCACCTCTTTCAGACGAGTCCTCGGCCGAAAAACCGGCGCCGTCGCCTTCTGCGCTGTCCAACAGGTGTGCCTCCTTTTACAAAGTAGTATTGACCCTCAACGTGTTTCTTCAGAGAAGAAAGACGACCTCGACAGCGTCAGCAGACAATGACCATGCAGAGCAATCTTGTGCAGACCATACACGACGCCTTCAAGAAAGCCCTTGAGGTACAGAGCCAATAGGTGTTCACTGGCCATCAGGCCAATCCCGCTGATCCCGTGGCCGAAGCCGAACGACGGGTCCTTGCCCTGGTTACAGCCAAAGAAAACGAATGGCAGGCGAAGAATGAAAAGGTGCTCGCAAGAGTCTTTGTTCAATGCTCCACTTCAGCTCAGTCAAATGCTCGTCGGTGCCCAAAAGGAGGCGACGAAGCAGGCAGACCAAGCTGATGCTGACATTCGGTTTCTCAAAGCGACCATTGCTGATTATGAGAAGAGCCATGGCGGAAGTCCATTGCCGATGTTGCCAGCCCGGACACCCACCGGCATTCCTGGTAGGCTCTTGTCGGAGCAACTCATCACAAATGCATTAGGCTCACGATCGACACATCAGTTGGACACGGGTTCAGCAAATTTGTTAGTGGTGCAGTTGAAGACAGAGAAAGAACATCTCGCCGACGAGGCAGAAAGACTTCATGGCCAGTACTCGTCCCTGTACAAGACTTACGAAAAGCAGAGATCAGCTATCGAAATTCTACGAAAGGTTAGCATTGCTAAATTACTGCAATTTTTTTATTCAGGAGCTGGAGACGAAGGAGAAGTCTGAGAACGAACTCACGCAGCAGCTAGCAACGTTGGATGAGCGATACAAAAAGTTGCATGAAAATGCAACTCAACAGATCAACAAGTTAGAGTTTCTCACTAGGTTTAAACGGTGAATTTCAGAGCGAACGAAATGATTCTTGATTTGAAAAAGTCTCATGATGAAGATACTCTTGGTCTGAGGATGAGTCTAAAGAAGAAAGAGACCGAGCTGGAGGCCACTCAAAAGCAGCTTGCAATCAAGGTAGGAGTTTGTTCTTTCT
The DNA here is from genome assembly GCA_034700245.1 of Poikilolaimus oxycercus. Lineage (NCBI taxonomy): Eukaryota > Metazoa > Nematoda > Chromadorea > Rhabditida > Rhabditidae > Poikilolaimus > Poikilolaimus oxycercus. Next base: position 24,315 of record JAQIXL010000202.1, read on the forward strand.
TGAAATTTGCGTTGTATTACAGAAGAAGGAGGCGGATGAGCTGAGCAAGATCTGCGCGCAGTTGATCGAACGAGCCGAGAAGGATATGGGTGAAAGTATGACGTCGAGTATCGCATCAACAAACTAGTCCTGCTAACAATGAAATGAAGGGTATTGTGAAACGAAATGCCAAGTAACAAGCGCTTTGATTGGATTCGTGTGTCAGTTCAGATCTCAGAAGGAGTTCAAAGGGGCTTCAGATTTTTGGGTGGAATTAAAAGGCCGAACCAAAGAAAATTTTCCCCGGCGCCTTGCAGCGAAGGCGATAAATGGTAGCTGGCGGTACTGAAACGTGCGTGCTGACCGCGCGCGACAAACATTCAGTCGATTTTACGGCACTAGAGTCAAGTGACTAGACCACCCTCACAGCCGATAAGCTCACTGCATAACATGTTCACTTTGAGCTGTCAACACTTCATTTCATTTCATTTCATTTATTCGTAACGGCTTAGGCTCCGAAGAGCGCTTTAATACAGCGGACACTTCCTTTTTAGAGCGGCACATTGGCAACGGCTTCCTTGTTCTTATCTTCATCTTGCGACATTGAAAAAGAGTCCCCATGAAGAAGCTTCGCTTTCTCTTATTCTCACTCATTCTCTGTTGCGCTAGTGCGGCAAACTTTGTTAACGTCATCTTTACTCTTCGAGGTCAACCAACCACAGTAACAGGACTTGAAACTGCTGAGGGGCGAAGTTTCCTCGGCAGGGGGCGAAGTTTCCTCGGCATCCCATTTGCTACTCCTCCTATTGGTTCGCTGCGATTTCAGGTAACGACGAGTCTCTTTGAAGTATTATGATTCAGCCCGCAAAATCAGTAGCCCTTCCATACTATGTGAACGCAACTACACAACACATGAAATGCGCTCAGATTCTGCCGCCGAGCACTGAGGATTGCCTCTACCTGAACATCTACACACCACTTGTAAGATTCTTTTCAGAGAGAAAAAAGCTTCTTGAGAACGTTTCTCAAAGTAGTCAGCTGCCCGTTTTCTTTTGGATCCACGGCGGCGCTTTCGTCTTTGGATATTCACAGATTCCCGGCCGCTTCTTTGACAACCTCGTCAATCGTGGACCGTTAGTTCTCGTTAGCGCGGATTATCGAAAAGGGCCTTTCGGTGGGGCGTTTTTAAAACACGAAATGTGGCCAAATAACAGGATTCTTTTCAACGCGCGATTCGATTGCACCTGGCAATCAGGCTCTAACTGACTGGATTGCCGCTTTGAATTGGGTTCAAGAGTAAGGTCTTTCCGGAATGCACTTGCTGAAAGGGTTGACAGGGTCCTAGCGATCGCCGTTGGCTGCACAAGCGTCGAGCAATGGCTTTTGAATGACAGCGCCGTTTATCAAGTTGGTTGAACCCTGATTCAAGTTTGATCTCGTAGGAAGTTCTAGAATGCCTTCAAAACAAAACAATGGAAGAAATTCTCGCCGCCGACTCGACTTGGGATGCCTATACAGGCGCTCATTGGGGCCTTACTCCAGTAGGAGTTTTGGGTCAAAGAATGCCTTATAATGCCTAGAACTCGGAGTATTTGCCCGATCGATTGGAGAACTTGGCTCTCCAACGTCGACCAATTCCAGTTATTCTTGGAGTAAACAACTTTGAATGGCTTAGTTTTGGTTTGCATTTTTTCGTTGGGAAATCTGTCTTTCACAGAAATTAGCATCATTATCAATGGTAGTCTCAGCAATTTTACTCGGGATTCTGTGAGAGAAATGCTTCGCAATGCTTATCCGTTGGATTACGTGGACGATCAAAGTTTATTTTATGCATATTGAACGCAAACTGGCTTTAGGCTTCGTTTATCGCGGCGCGAAAAACATTTACATCGACTCAGTGGAGGCAGATGACTATGATCATGTGACCTGGGCTCATCAGCACATAAAAGTCCAAATTGTTCGGATTGTCAAAAAGGTTCATCTTTAGATCTGGACCGACATGATTTTTATTGGTCCTAGTCGACTGGACGCTCACTTCTTCAATCACACCGGGAGTAGGGTGTGATCCACTCTATTCGGTGGACACTCCACCGATAGATGTGGATTCTTTGGTTAAAAAAAGAAAAAAATAGGCAGTTTCGTTTAGATTCCCGATCCACGCCTTCGTGGTGTCGGTCACACTATGGAAGCAAACTTTCTCTTCGATTTCAACTACTTTAATGAGACCCAACAACTCAGGGCTCCACGGGATGTCGCCATGCGGGACATAGTTGGCCAACTATGGAGCAATTTCATCACAACAGGGTTTCCTTAAATTTCAATTTTACCTCTGTCTTTAAAGAGATCCCACTCATTCCGATGGCGGAACTTCGTTCATCTGGGAGCCTTTTGGGCAAAACGAAAAATACCTAAGCATCACGGAGAATCCGACAATGAGTCAAGTGAATTTTGTCCAACAAAAAAGATCAGGCAGAACTTTTACCAGCGCACGAACTTCTGGATGTGCGTTGTGATTGCTGCCGGCGGCTCTGTGCCACCATTCTGCGCCGATGATAGTGCCTTGGCAAATAGCAGCTGCGCCCTAGTCCTGTTTGCGATGTTCTGTTGGAGTTTGACATGAGCGTAATGTTGTTTATTTCTAATGCGAAAAGGATGAATTGCCATTTTCAGTCGGTCATTACACCGTTCATGCTCACTAAAAATAAATTTCAGTCTTCCTTCTTGACAGCTACTGAATGCGGATCTGATGGCGTATTATCGTCATAGAAGACGCTTCGGTCGAATCGAAGATGGGAAGCTTGGAAGTGAGTGTAGTGAAAAGGTGTTGTGATAAGTTTACCAGAAGGAGATATCAGAAAAATGATTTCCCATCATGTATACACTTCCACAGATTCTTAGAGACGGTCTTGGCTTTACAAAAACAGCTCTCGATCAATTTCATCTTGCAAATAAAACCCCATCCGCTCCTTGTTTGCGTTGAGGGGGCCAGTAAGATAAGGTTTCGAGAGTCACTTCCCATTGCTGCGGCATGGCGACTATCTCCTCCCTTGCCCTGGCCGATCGCCCACTGACCCTTCTCGATGATTCCAATCTTGTCAATTTAATGGCGTTCTTCCATCCTCAAGATGCTCTACGCTTTCGACGTACATGCAAACGGTCTGAGCTTTTTCATGAATAATCTGTTTAGTCATAACTCCCTTTTCAAATGTAATGAGCTGAAACTTCGTCCACTCGATCACATACATCATGTGAGGTATCCATTTCCTGAGCCAGAATTCGAAGAAGAGGCCGAAAATGAAGAATCTTCGGAAAATGATGACAACTATGACGAGGACCTTGAATATGAAGGGCAAGAAGAGCGGCCGTGGCCACCTTCGGACCAAATCAGTTTCCATAATAAGAAACTGTTTGATGACCGCGCGTGCAACCACGAAATAGTGGAAGTGAAATTTATCGAAGACGAAGACGACGCATTCGATTCATTCGAGCCAAGTCTTATTCTCCACAAAGGCAATATCAGTGCCAAGGTCTTCATTGATGCCAACCTTTGCGTGACGTGCCACATTGGCAGTCACGGAACGGAAGACGACGCTCACAAGGTTCGCATTAGTATTGTAGTGGACCTTTTCAGCTCTTAATGGATTATCTCCTTCGACGAATCCGCCTCGACAGTCTCTATGTTACAGAGCTTTGCAACGTCCCAACGCAAAATTTTCTCGGCCCGCACGATTTGTCACATATCGAAGAGCTGACTATCAACTGCACATATGCCAGCGCAGATGGAGCTCTTGAGATTCTTGCTCGATGCCCAAACGTTCGCAGGCTGGCAGTATGCGCATACGACGCGAGTTTTGTGCTTCCAGCAGGATTCTTTGAGAACGAGCATGTTCGTCGTCTGGAAGACCTGGATGTCAAATTTTCGCAAAGCGAAATTAGCCAAAGAAGTCTTTTGGAGATGAAAGCCAAGAAATTGGCGATGGTCATTTCGTCACCGTCCACGCCGGAGGCACTTGCCGCCGTCATTGAAGCTTGGAAGGCAAACAAGAAGGAGATTGATTCGTGGGACATCACCATCAACAATTCAGTTAGTAGCTATAAAGACGTATGCGAACGTCTTGTGGGCCGCGTCTTCAATGACGAAGGCGAGATCACACTGACTAGTGAGGCGGGGAAAAGCCTTCAACTTCATATTGTGGGAGAGGGAGGCCTGTTTCGGCCCGTCAAGGTAACGCTTCAAGATCGAAGTGGGGAAGCCTTCAAATTGCGCGCCCGCTGGCTGAGAAGACGCTTCGAAGCGATCGAAGTTGATGAAGCTGGGAGCGAGAGTCACGCCACAAATTCCCGAGGTGGGTTTGCTGGAGGATTTGTGGCTACTCCCCCGTAACATACTAGGCTCGCTTACGTCTATATACCCCGACTGTTCCTTATGCGTGATCCATAGTTCCTTTTCGAGGAGTTTCCCTTCGAATTTTAAGTGTAACAGTCAGATATGCTGTTTGTAAACTTCCTCTTTTGAATTCAATAAATGTTTATGATCAGGCACACTTGTACTATAATTAGCACTAACGTAAGAGTATCACAGAACCACTTGGTCGGCAAGACACCGCAAATTTTTGTTTTAGACAAGGCACTCTTGGTATTTCAATAAATTACTCCTTCTTCACTTAGTCTCTAATTTTGATGGGAACGCGATGCCAAGCATTGTGGATGAGACCTCGGACGTTCCAGATCCCGGCCGCCGTCTCAGGCTGCGTGTTATACGATCGATCCGTAGCCTTGACGGCGAGCAGAATCTCCTTGCCGTCCTTTGGTATAGGGATCTGCGCCTTCCAGAGCGTCCAAGCCCACATGTGCTCCAGGTCTTGGTCGGGGCTCTGCTGCAGCTCGGCCGAATACCACGTCTCGCCACCATCAGGAGTGAGTTCCACGCGAATGATACCGCGACCGCCGCCTGACCACGCATAGCCAGCACACTCAATATATTCATCATCTAAGACACCAATGATATGGAATATCAGCTAACCTCTATCAACTGTGGCATTCGGAGCCGGTGAGCAAATGGCCGACTGAACGGGATACTCTTGAATCGATGGGACGGTGTCGAACTTCAAATCATCGCCATGTCCAACAGCAGGTGAGAAAGCTCTGAAGAAGGTCATTGGTAATTCGAAAGACAAACCTGTAGTCTTTCTGCTGCCAGTGGCTCGGACTCTCGACGGAACTTGTGCGGATTGTCGTTAGCCACTTTACTTGTCGAGCACCGACAATTCCTGCCAAATCATTTCTAACAAAGTTATGTCGAACCTGGAGCAATAAGCCTCAGCGGATACCCGTGATCCCGAGGAATGTCCTCATCGTTCATAGCATATGCGACGATTGTATCCGGGTTCATTGCCTTCTCGAATGTAATCGACGCTCCATAAGGCTTGCCTGAAAGTTTCAATTCAAATGAAAGAAGACAAATTATTGCCTGTCGGGTCGATGTCGGCCCCCTCGAGATGCACGTGTTTGATGTTCTTGTCGTGCGGGTCGACGCCAGCGAGAATGAGAAGGTCCTGCAACACCACGGGTACCGGTTTCCCTACAGCTCATCTTCACCAGCTATTCAACTTTTTGAAGGAATAATGGCGACGGGTAGAAGAGAGTCAAACTGGATGGCCCAAGCAATGGAAGAAGAACTCACCCTCAACCGAACTCCCGTCCACTTGGCGTTGCTTATTGCCGTGCCGGCCCACATCAACCCGGCGACTTTCTTGTACTGTTGCATGTCGCGTCGTCGATTGCCCGCGCATTGGACGACCGAGACGACGGAGACGGGCTCATAGTTCTCCTTCAGATCTTGTACCGAGACTGTGATCGGACGCTTGATGCCATCGCCTTCCACGTGCAATTTGTGAAGTTTCTTATCGGTCTGAAATTACGACGAATTCTACTTGCGAATTGCAAAGTCAGAGAAAGAGCTGACAAAAGGCCTGGGAGCGTCGTCTACCTGTGGCACAGGGAGATGGTTGCGGACAAAGAAGAGAGCGTTCGGTGTAATAAAATTGTCGAGAAGCAACGAAGGTGGAGTCTCGGCATTGAAGGGTTTTTGCGAGTTCACGAGGAGAGCCGGATGACGAACGGGATCGGAAGCAAAAGGATCTGAAGCGTCAATCTACACACACATAGGAGCAGGCGACGCTCGTACCTTCACTTCGACGACCTCTGTAGGGTCCAGACTTCCAATTCGAAGGTCTTCGAGAATTTCCAAGACTTCTTTTGTCTTGTGCTGTGCGTAGAGAGCCCAGAATGGCTCGATGGATCCACCGGCCGCCATCAGAATCTTGTCACCTCCTGGATGGCCTTCCACGAAGTCCGTGATGTCGTAGACTCCCTGGAGCAAAATCCTAAGTGGATAAACACAAGACATACACTCTTGAAGACGACCCAAATACGAGAAGCATCTTTGCCGTGTTGCTTCACGTCGCTCAGTTTGAAGACGGGCAAGTCGACGCGCTTCGGAGGCTCAATCTGGGCTTCACCTACCAGCAACGAAAGTTTGTGGTGAAAATTCAGACTAACTGAGAGTTGCGTCAGCGTACACAGTGTGTCTTCGGTAGAAGTCGACGGAAAGAAGGCCAGCAACCGTCGCCGCACCACCGGCAAGCCACCATTTAATGTCTCCTAGTTCAAGTTGTCTTCACTGCCGTTTATGCTAACCGTGCGTGTTCGACTGACGCTTCTTCGGCCCATCGTGAAGGCCCCGCAGCTTGAATGCCTCACCAGCAGTTGAGGCCGCGACCCACGCCTTTGGTCGAAGCCGCCGAATCGCCAACATCGTTCAATGCATCTGCAGATGTCAGTTTTTAAATCGTTTGCACTCGCGACGCACAAACCGCGCTCACAACTGGGTCAACGGAAAGCGGGCCACAAGTAATGACAGGAACGATCGAAGGAAATCTGAGGACGAGAGTTGACGTCTCTGAGTTTTTCACGAGACCAACGAGTGAGAGGCGACCACGTGGTCGACGCAAAACAGGTCAAAGGCACTGGAAACGTGGGGTGAGAGTGCGCGGCGAGAAGAAAACCCGATTTCAAATTCCCGCCTCCCTGAAGTTTGGGTCCCGATGTGGTCGGCCCATTCTCTGAGAAAGGAATGAAAACCTATCAAAACGTCACAAGCCTTCGCAAGTGTTAATCAGATTAGTGCGAAAACTAGCCCGGCCACTGCGTTAATTTTCTTGTTAAGATTCGCACAAAAACATTGCTCACTGCACTAATATTTCAGAAAAGGTTTACTAAGCGCGACTTTTATACCGTACCATACACGTATTTTTTGAGCTTTCCTTCTCCTTGACACTAGGTCAAAAGAGAAGCGTGAACTCTCTGCGAAAATCTAACAAACATGAGGCAGTAGAGAAACTACAGTGCCGTTCGCATCAAACTCGACCTTCTTCATGGCGCACCACCGTTTGCCGAAATTCTCCTGCCTGCCAACGACGGGAACTGCCTCTCACTTTCACTTCCATTTACAACAAGCACTTGAGATTTGGATTGCAGCAGGAGGAGGACCGACGGAGGGGGCGGTCGCAACTTGAACCGGCTGGCTGCCGCGTGCGGGTCGAGTCCATGGAGTCGCTCATGCGTCGCGTACGGTAGACCTCGACGCTCTCCTCCCTCTCACCGTCTTATTACGACTTCCTGTCCACGGCCGGCGCGTGGCCGCTGTCATTATCCGTCGACGTTCGCGAGAGGGGACGCTCGGTCTCCGAACAAGTATACTCTTGGTCTATCTCGGGTAACTGTTCGCTCTGCCTCTTCTCACTGTTGTAGTAGTATCTATGACCCAAAGAATTTCTTCATAGGACCTTCCATTTCTAACTCTCTCGAGACTGCTGCCGGAGAAGGCCTTGAAAACACCTGTGGACAGCAGACAGGTCGACGAACGGCTAGGGATCGGAACTAGTCAGGCTGTTGAGGCGCGCAAAAACTTCTCGGCGCATTCCCCAACCTCAAAATTACCTTGTTGATCTTTCCTCTACTAGGGCTCTCCTCTTTGTTCACCGACGAATTTGTCTCTAGCACTTGGATATTCGAGATTTCGCCTCCTCGTGAAGAGGAGGCGGTGCTCGCGCGTGTCGAATTTGGTCGAGCGCGTCGCGTCGCCAGCGAGTATTGTGCGGAGGAGGAGGAGGTTCTGACCCCGGGAGGCTTTTGTGCAGCGCCACCACCGCAGCCGCAGCCACCCTCAGCACTCGTGTCCCGCCCCGACGACTGCCTCTCAACCAGTTCACCCCGTCAGCCGCCGCCACGACGAAGAGGAGGTGCTGGAGGAGGAGGATTCCCGCCTCTGCATTCAACGCCGACTCCACTTCGACACTAGCACCGATGACATCTCATCATCGAGTGTTGAGGAGCTGCTAGTCGGACCGCGTCCTTCCTCCCCTTTTCCTCGAAAGTCTCAAGCTGTGCCATGACGACCTCGAAGTTTCCCTTCCTGCTTCTTCTTTCTTGCTTCACACTCGTCAGCGCCCAACTCGTGGAGCGTCCGAAGATTAACGGTGAGCATGTCCTTTGTTTGTCTTTCCAAGATGTCTCATTTGCGCATCGGTTCAGTGGGGGCATCAGAAAGAAATCACGAAGTCTTTTGAGACTTCCGCGCTTTTCACTCCGTCGAACCTGCCTGACCCCCCGCACAACACAGATGATCTTTTGCAAAGAATCAATCTCAATAGAAAACGCTCCTGCATTCTGGTTTGCGTGACATTTCAAAACACTGACAAAGCACACAAAGATTTGTAAGCTGCCCTTGATTCCTGCTTACTTCATGGTTAATGAGCTGCATATCAAACAGTTGCGAGTCTTTTCACTGTTGGCTAAGGGAAGATTCAAAGAAAGTCAGACGATCCATCTCAATTTTCGGCCATTATGCACGCCTTCACCAGTTCGTTCAATTTTCGTTTCTTTGACTTGAGTGCTGGTCGCTCGCTCGCCGTGAAAAACCGGGAGGAGAGTTGCACGCGGACCAGACACTTCTTCATTTTCTACCAGAAATTTGACGAGCTGGCTATTTCATGAGATCGCTTTCGTCGAGCGAGGTTGAGTGCAAGAGAAGAGAGAGGAAGAGAATGGATCTCATCGTAGACTTTCCATTGCCTCCTGCTCCCATTGATCCTACCTGTTTCTTCCCTAGCTCTTTGGCGCAAATTCACTTCTCCGTGAAGTTCCAACAATGGACGAATTTCACGCGTTTGATCACTAAATACCGTTTGTGTCCCGGCTGCCAGTATAGGCACATGCAAATTGCTCATAGAAGGTTCGAATTGGCGAGCAAGTCCACGAGGCGGCTGAATGAGGAGGGGCGTCGACACCATGGTTGGCCTTGTCCCTAGCGATCATATGGGGGTGCGAGGCGATCGACAGTCGCACGCGCGCGCACATCCGCGAAACCACTACCTCCACCCATTTGAGGCTCCCCCATGGCCATCGCGTGAACAAAGAAAGCAATCACCGCCCCTCCCGCGGGCACATCCATCAACTGTGTTTCACATCGTTGTGAAGGCGTTTACGAGTCCCTATCGGAGACAAATTCGCAATTTGCAATTTAGCAAGCCCTCAAGGTGAAATTTTTGAGAGACGGACAAGTGGCTGAGGCCACGGAGAAAGTGTCCACTTCCCGGTTGTTGACTGAAGTGAACTGGCAAGTTCCGGGCTGGCTCGTCGCTCACAGCAAGATGGAGCCTTCTTTGGCGCACAGTCAATTATCCCTTGAAGAGCATCCACCACTCCCACGGTCAGCCTTTTACGGCTCACTGCCAAGGGTTCATAAAAAGTGAAACTCTGAGACTCTGCGAGGGCACATGTAAACAGTGAGGTCGGTAGTTAGGAAGATCGTCGAGGCGGCAAGGACGTCTGAGGGAGAAACCTCAACACAATAGATCATGGCCACTCGGAACTTTCCTTTCTTCTCACTAAGACGACTTATTTGCAGTGGTGCCGAAATGCGGGAACCAGCTCATCACCGTCGACTTGACCATCGACCCAGAGACGGTGCCTGGAGGGCGATTCACCGACTGGATCGTCGTCGGAGTCACCGGTCATCCCAGTTGTCGCCAACGAGGCAATGGAGAACTGCATTACATGATCGAGATCGCCGTCTTCAATAATCCTTGCGAGACTCAAATGGTTTCTCACTGTTGTCTTTCTCATACGGAACTTACAGCCATCCCCGGGCGTTTTCGAGAACCGTCTCCGGATAGGACAGAACCCGAACGTTATCCTGCAAGGCGACCACAACCTACTCATCAAGTGCATCTACGGCCTACCCGAGGTCGAGACGATGCCTTTAGGCTCCGTCAATCCGTCTTTTCGGATCGCGCAGTGAGTGACGATGATGATTTTTCACACTTTCGACGCGCACTCGCCGACCTTGACCGCCTCACATATCCTTTTCAGGAACATTTCCGCCTCAGAGACGCTAAGTAATGTTTCGCCGGCAGAACTGGGCCAGCAACCGATCGGCACTCAGACGCCACCTGTCTCGGTCGGCGTTCTCGGACAAGGAAGAGGGCCACCGTTCGGATCTAATGGAGGAGTCAATGGAGTGCCGTCAACGACGGGTTCACTTCAGTCTTCCGTCGTTTCATCTGAATTTGGCAATCCGAACCTCAACTTGGGCCAATCTGACGACGGCAACAGCAACGCCGTCTTCAGCGCGAATCCTCAGGGCAGTCTGCCAGCTTCGTCCACTGCCAAAGCGACAGAAAGCTCACAAATGCCTCTACTCATTCTACTTCTCATCTTACTCTTCGTACTCCTCATTCTCTGCTGTCTTCTTCTCCTCTTCTTCTGCCTTCGTCGACGCAACACTCGAAGTCGAAACAGGAAGAAGCTTCTTGTCAATGTGCCACCAAGTAAGCCTAGTAAAGAGAAGTAGCCCTTTCAGCCTCTGAACTCGGCAAGATGGGTCTTGGTCATCTCTGGTACACTGGAAAAGCGGCCAACCAAACAGAAGGAGCTGGATTCAACCACGAATATGTCGTCAATGCGTAAGTCTGCATAAAATTGTCAATGTTCGTTGTAGTGAAAGCCCGCCGAAGACCAAAGCAACGAGTTCTGCCACTTCTCCGTCTGGTTCATCGATGACTGCCACGTCTAGCGTTAGCGGCAACGCGACCCGAGGTGTCTCTGTCGCTTCGACTGCCCTTCCACATGGCGATGTTGCGGCCGTCAACGAACGCGGCGTCGACGTCGACGTCCATCCACAACCAAAGAGTTATTCGGAGTGGCGAAAAGCCTTGCTTTCTGGCAGCCAGGAGCTAGGCAGAAGCAGAAGTGGAAGTCTCAAGGTTTGTTTCAGGGCAACATAGACGTAATTCACAGGTGATCGGCAAAGAAGTAGCAGCCGGCGAAGCTCCCACTCCACCATCACAACCCGTTGAAGTCATTCACGAAGACTACATTACGTCGTTCCGTTCCGTGAGCGAGATCTACCAGTCGGCGGAGACGCGCGCTCGTCACGGCTCCCATCTCACAATCGACGGTGAGACTTTTCACTCGAAGTGCTGGAAAGTAAAGCGAGCCGGTTTGCAGGAGGCGAGATCTATGCGGAGGCGACGTCTATTCCATTGGAAAGGCTCATCCACTGTGTCGATCGTATTCGTGGCTTCGGCGCCCGTCGACTCACTGAGCAGGAACTCGGTTCGAACGATCTTTGAATGTCGCTTCAACAAAGGAACCCGGCTTACAGGTCGATGGAGGTCCCTCGTGGCTCGAGACGATTGGTTCCGGTCCCAAATCTCGCAAGCCGACTCCACTGACGCAATCCTTCAGCTTGTCGACCGACCTGAGTATCGAAATCTCTTCACGCAAGAGAAGTGGACACAAATTGCATCGTGCGTCTTGCAAGTGCGCCCGAGGCTTCGAGTGGAACATCAAAGGGTGAACTTTCCTCTCTTGTGTTTTACCATAAGCTCAGGACACCAACTTGACATCGACTGGCAGCGCCTCGGCGCTCAATGTCTACATCGGAGATGTCGGCTCGAACTGGTGAACAAGAATGTAAAGTGCTGCGATCTTTCTTTCAACAACGTTTGGGGACACCTCGCCTTTGCCAACGAACGAGTAGTTCTCATGTATAAATTCTTAATAAACAATTTAATGATCGTCCATGTGATAACAACAACATTGTACAATTGGCTCAAACCTCGTGTGTGCTTCATTCGGCAGTTAACTAGAAAGATAATGTCTCAAAAGGACAAACTCACATAGAAGTAGCTTCCAGCTATTGGCGTGCCGAGTAGTCGCCCAGTATCACTTCGAAGGAACTCCGTTACGGATCTGTACTTGGAGTGCAGATCAACTGTCACAGAGACGTAGAGTCGTGTCAACGGTTTCACCGTCTTGAAGGCCATCACGACCCAGAGCTTGCGGTCTGCTGCGACGTCTCCAGCGCTGTTCGATGGACTTACAGTTTGTCTTCAAGTTGGGAGGCTGTTGATCGCCGTTGACGAGCGGCGGTGCGTTGAGAATTTTCTTAGAGATGAAACCACCATCCGCGATTGGCTCCTCCAAGTCGATCACTTTGCCCACCTTTGAGGGACGATCGTAGTAGAACTGCATTGTCTCCGTTTGACTGTTGGGATCTGCACGAAATGAACACTCCATGACATTTACCAAAGATGATGACGTGGAGATAGCTGCCTTCTGCCTGCTCGTGATAGAGTTTCACGTTCTTGATATAGGCTGGCTCGAGAAGTTTGTATGGCGCAAGGACGAAGTGATCGCCGGTTCGGATTTCCGGTGCATGCATGGTGGCCGATGTGTGAACATTCAGAGTCACCTAAGAGGACTTGACGACCGATTTGGATACTCACACAATCAAGGGCGGCCATTGGTGGCTGCGGCACTATTCGTGGAGAGATGTGTGCCTCGACGAAAACAGACGCGAAGGAATAGAGGGTCGAGGTCTTGCAGCAGAGCGAGCGGCCATCGGAAGGCAGAATATTCCCGTTCGCAGCCTCGACGCAAGTGTAATCATAGGGACAAATGTTGACGATGGACGGATCGCAGAGCATCACTTGCGGCATTCGGTAGGCAATCGCCCCGTTTGGACACACTGAACCTTTTTCGACTGCGCTTGCGAAACTTACAGGGCTTGATCTCTTCAGCGTCAAGATTCGGCATCTCTGTGCTATCTTGGACGATCTCGCTGCAGCACTTGAAGGTTTTGGTGTCTGACGCTGTGGCACAGAACGGATTTCGACCAGTGCAAGTGGTTGGGTTGTTCGGTGAGCATGGAACACCATTACCTGGGTTATATTACTGAACAAGCCAAATCGCGCACTAACCATCTTCATAATCTGCACATGCCGCTATCGTTGGAACATACGTGAGATCAGGAGACTGCCAACCAGCTGTGCAATCTGAAATGGGCAAGAGAGTCACAGAGACGTTGAAATGCTACTTACCTGGTCTGTCGGGCGGAGGAATTGGAGGTTGAGCTCCTGTGACGGAAAGAAGCGAAAGCGCAACAAGCGAGCGCAGCATTGATGACCACAATCGTCGCATGGCCCCGAAGCGCTGCCAGTTCACACTGGCCACTTGCATGCGCAAACAGCGCCGGCCGGCCGCTGCGCGCTTAGCATTTTTCGTGTGCTTGTTTTTCGTGACCGCCCCATCGATGACCGTAGATAGACCTCGACGCCCTCGGTCCCATTGCCGTTCCCCGCCGCTTCGATTGGACGTTCTCCAATTCTTACGACATGAGGATGTTCGTCCTACTGTTGATGCATCTGTACACTGGTGCATATGCTTTGTACATCTCGGGTAACATTACTATTGACAAGGACGACATCGAGGACGAAGGTGAGTTGTTTAGTTGACATGGAAAGTTGATTGTAGTTTGTCCCTTTCCTTGGCAGACACACGAGCAGAATATTCTTGCTTCTTTTTCTTTATGTGGAGAGTACGAGATCGAAGGCGTTAGATGTACCCCGCATGATCCAATCGAATGCACTGGACGGAATCCAGTCTGCGTGTTCTCGAAGAGAAGTCAGAGCTATCGGTGTTGTGCCGACTTCCCTCAAGATCTTTCGAGTCCACCAGGGAATCCAGAGCAAGTCAAGCCAAGTTAGTTGGTCTCTTCGTGCAGATGTTCTACCGCTTGAAGTCTGTCCATATGGCGCCATCTCGTATGATCTGCCTTCCGTTTTACTCTGTGACCCTTCGGAGAAGGAGCCATGCCCACCAGAGTATTCGTGCGAGCTAGCTGCTAACGAGCCGATGTTGTCTACCTACAATAGGCATTTATGCTGCAAAAGCACAACTCTGGACTCTTTTGAGAACGGTTGACAAATTTGCCCTTGCATCAAATTATATCTAGTGTTCTACGAGACAAAAGTCGGCATCAACAAGCTGTCGGCGAACTTCTCCATGCCGGTCTTCTACGTTACATCTCTCTCGCCCTCGATTATTCCATTGGCGCCCGGTTCAGGAGTCGATTATGCAAGTTATCCTTGGGCTGCTTGGCTATGGCCTTGCAGATCGTGCTCAATGAGTACACACCGTCGAAGCAGCCCCTTCCAGAGATTCGGACTGGAGATCATTTCTCGATGATCCCGTACAGACTACGAGAGCCCGTCTACCTCAAGAAGGTCGTCCTACTCCGAGATCAATTCCCAGGCAGCTTCCATCATGTTCTCGTGCTCTTCAGTGAGTGCCTTTCTTCAATGCGGCATTCATTCAGACCCACACGGAAACCCCGAGGCCTTGAATTTCTACTACAATCGGCCATCCACACTTAGTCGAGACATTGACTTGACCATTCCAGTGTGGGAGGAAGGCGCCTTCTTCCGAACCATCAACCGAGTGCTCACCATCACCAACGACAAAGTTTCAACGAGACAAGGCAAGAGAAACTGGACTATTACTGCTCAGGCTTTTTAGTCCGGAAACTCTACATTGTCCTCGTGTTCAAGACCAAGGTCAGGCTGTCTCGAAGGCATCCCCTCACGTGGCAAGACCTGCACGCCAACTACACCTCCTTCACGGAGTTCCTCTCGTCAGAGACCGGCAAGTTCCTCGGATCGCCCGTGGCTGGCTCGTACTTCTACGTAAGCATTCTTTTAAAGTTGTCACAGTGAATATTTTAGATGACCAAATGATCGTTGACCACCCTTGTTACTGCCAGTCTTTGCCCCGTGGCCACAAACGGATGATAAAGATGTACAGATTTTAACTTGTGAAAGTTTTATTTGGCTTTATGGCTAAGCGAAAAATACAGCATTTGCTCGCACGCAAGCAGAGGGAGGTCCACACATTCGACCCTGACAGGAAAGACAAGCGGCGACAGAGGCCGAGCGTCATTATTGAGCACACGGGAACTCTTCTCTACAATACTTGCTTCACGTTGGGAAAGTAAGTCTGGAAGGCCGGCTGCACTACTGAGAGAGTCTTCAAGACTCAGAGGAATGACTCAACCATCATGGTGCCTAGTGCACACAAAGGGACTGAGACATTGTGTTGGAATCAAAAGAAGAAACTTCTCCTCCGTTTCAATGCTGAATCACGACTAAGAACTCGAGCATGCACACGACTTTAGTCTACCAAGGAGAGAAAACGACGATGAAGAATCAGAAAGCTCGACGACGACAAGAGTAACGGGCCCGAAGGACGAGGAGAAGTGGATGGTTAGTGTTTGATTCGGCAATCTTGGTTCTTCGCACCCATCAACATCAGCAAATAAGCATGCAAATCTCAGTATTCGACCGGAGAACGATGCGTAGAAAGTGGAGGCAAAGCCTGCAAGTAAAAGACATTTGGGTTACTAGGCCTGAGAGCGTTTTTGTTGCAGATGCGGGAAGACTGTTCACTATAGAGACACACAGATGAGGAAACAACCGTATTCAGAGAAGTCTCATACACGAATCGGCGACTTGTACACAGCGGAAAGAAAGAGAAGAAGACTTAGCACTCAGTTGGAATTATGAAGAAGTCAAGGCAACATACGCAACATTGTTCAAGTTGTGGTCCATACGGGTGATAAGATGCCGAACTCTAGACAGTTCGAAGGTGTTCTGAAACTAAAGCTAGCTATTTGATAGCTATTTCGGAGACGGCGTTGTTGGTAACACAGTGGAGTTCTCTTTCTTGTAGAAGAGCGCTCCGAAGTTGACGTTTTGGAAAACGAGAACGGCAATGAAGATGATCAGCAAGAAGATACCGGAACGAGTTCTGAAGGGTCATTTATGGCTCAAACGCAAACCTTGTTCCCGTGAAGGGGCGGAGGAAGTCGAGGACGGCCGATGTGAGGAAGAGGATAATCTTCAAGACTTCGACTAGGATGTTGGCGCCGGAGAGAAGTGCTCGGTTGAGTGTGGCGCCGCTGTGCATCGAACCATCCTGCATGTCACGCACGGACGCCTCCATTCGTGTCATCTAAAGAATGATCCCATTCAGCTCCTCTCGAAGGGCCAAACCTGGTTCCTCACTCCCTCGACGCTCTCCTCCACACGTTTGAATCGATCATTGTATTGGTAGTCAAGACGATTCGCGATGTTTGCAAGTTCGTTCTTCAGCTGCTGGACTTCGGCCTGATGAAGCTCGACTGTCTCGTTGAGGACTTCCTCCATTCTCTGGTGTTTCGCTTGACTCTCGCCGTTCGATGCACGAAAGTCACGCATGTCAGCGTTGACTTGTTGCTGTAAACAAAGCGATTTGCATACACGCGCGAATTTTTTCAAAGATCAACCAAACTGCAAAACATTTAATGCTGCTAACCTGAAGAACTACGATCTGCTCGCTGAGTTTATCGTTCTGTTCACGAAGAGCACGGACTTCGGCATGAAGTTGCATGAGGACCTCGTTAGAGATGGAATTCACGGTTGGAGTTCGAGTCTGAAGAGTCACAGTCATTTCCCTATGAATCGCAGCAGACCGCTGGATGATGAAGTGGCTCAATGTGGAGAGTGTCGAACTCGCGCGGATTCAGCATGTCCATGCGCATTCCTGGCGGAAGCGTCTGGGATTTGGTCTTCTTCACATCGCTTAAAGAACTACTCTTCTTGGAATTAGGAACTAATCCGCACCTATGGGCACTCTGGACACTCTCTTGCTGCTCACTTTGATAGAAGCGTGACTGGCCGACATTCGACACATCGGCTAAAGCTGAAGAGTCTCAAGACGCTGAATCACTAAACATACGAGTCTGATCGTTGATGTTGTCCGCGGAGCCGAACGTTCCCTTGATGCGGTGGGCGAACTCGATGGGAGCCGACATGACAGTCTCCGTCATCTCCTTGATATTCGCTCCGGTCCGACTGAAGAAAGAACCATGCTCAAGGCGGAAGAAAGGAGGCGTCCTGGTTTGCGTGTGTACTTCCACGTATCTTTTCGCCTTCGAAAGTATAATGCTCGTTTACGCGTCTTTGCGTCTAATGTTTGGACGTCGGAGATGCAAATCGCTTCGCAAACATATCAGCGAGCAGAGGAGGAGAAGTGATGGAGACCAGCAAGGCCAACATGAGACACTCCATGTGCTCCCCGCCATGTCTCCTCAGACAGGCATAAACAAGCAGCAAAAAACGGCTGCGAGCAGATCGTGCAGACCCAGAAAAAGGCGCTGCTCGATGCTAGCGCATCGTCAACACTTTGATCTCTGCGTCACTCGCGCGCTATTGAGAGCAAAGATCTCGATGGTAGAAAAACTTTTCAGGGCTTACCGAATACCGTGTCCGACGTTGGAAAAGACATTGCCCGTCGACCTGTTGAAAGAAGACTCGGCGGTCGAGGTGCCCGACGATATTTCATCCAACTTCTGTTGGAGTTGTGCCAATTTCTTCTAAAAATAATCCGGTTGGAATGTTGAGACGCCCGCGGGTACTCTCACCTGAAGCCTTTCCGTCTCTTGTGCGTGTCGTTTGTTTTTCTTTTCAAAGTGCTGACGAATCCGCACGAGTTGTGGGTTGTCAATGGGCAGCTTCGAGTTCTCCTCAGTGATTCTCAAGAAGTCCTCAAGCTCGGCTGAAAAATGAAAGGTGTCGCGTGAGTTGCCGTCGCGCCACAACGTGGACTTTGTACCTTCACGCTCGAGGTTGATACGAGACAGACGCTCTCGAATGGCGTTCATCTTCCTTTCGATGCGTCCACGCTCATCGCCACCGTCGTCGCCGAAGGTGACATTAAAGTCCGAGATGCCCTCTTCGGATGAACGCACGCTTCCATCGCCAGACGTTGCCAGCTGAAAACGTCCCTTAGATGAAAAGTTGCGCCAGACATGTCAACTTGAGTTACGAGCAATTCTCGTGATTTGGCACGCTTGGTGTCACAAAATAGCATCATGAAAAACACTTGACAAATCAAGAAAACATGTCACTAGAAAGAAGTTTCTCGAATTGGAAGAAGCGAAAACAAGCGGGAAAAAACTGACCTCGTGCGAGTGGCTCATCTTGGCGGCGGTGCAGTCGCTTGTCGGGCACTCGCGACTGTGGAAACGTCTCAGCCAAACAGCTATCAGCGGCATTTCAGGGACAAAATAAGACTGGTGAAAAGGTAGACGCCAGGGGCGCCGTGTCTTTCGGACACTCAGTTGGTGGTCGCTAAGAGGTCCGGTCAGGGGCAGACCGGCACAGCTGGTAGTGAGCGCTTTATTCACAGGTCTGTATTGCCCCTTCTCTCACTTCTCTCTCCTTCCCTTTCCTGACTGCGAGTCACACAGGCTCCTCCCACGCTCCCCCTTCAGCACATTGAAATGTTACTCATTGACAACAAAAACACTCATGGAAGAGGAAGAAGAAGAAGACACGACAGACAGTAGGGGCGAGAGGAAGAGACATTGGGAAATATTGGCCGCTCTCCCACACAATTGCGTCCATCGCACGAAAATTAGCAAGGCTTACGATTCGGGGAATCATGAGGGGTCGTGCGCATTCACACAAAACATTTCATCTTTGCAAGGAACACTTCGTTTCGACAGTTGAGAACAGGAAGAGGAAGCGAATAGATAAGAAAAGAACAGAAAATGATCACAGGAAACCTTAGCCCGTAGTTTTACAAGAGACTAGTTCGCTCCGCAGCGCGACGGCCAGTTTTGTGAAAGTCATTCAATGGCAGTCCGTCGTCATCCGAGTCCGACCCTCCATCGTAGCCGCCTTCTGTGCCAGGAATGTCTTCGATGTGAATTCGTTCCTCGGTTTTTGATCGGTTCGTCACGTTCTCGAAGATCCCGTTTTGGGTGACCCTAAAAGAACACCTCGTTGGTGAGTCATCTCTTTGAGTATCGGTTTCGACAACGATTTGCTTGTCTAGAGAGACAAAGAAGCCGAATCAACGGCTTCGTCATCAACATGAGCTGCTCTTCCCCGATGACTCAATGAGCAAAGTCATGTCGAGACCAGCCCCCTGGCATCGGTAACCAGGGCGTGCGAAGTCCCGCTGCTCACAAGAATGAGTCCAGGCTCGACCCAGAGGGGAGCACAAGACTCAAGGGGAAAGGGAAGAGACCAAGCTCTTAGACAAGTGAAGCCAAACGCTTCGAC